>JARHVA010003234.1:1285000-1490000 GCA_037957365.1 Torreya grandis
TCTAAATTTTCATTATCTAGCTCAGAACATCTTTTAAAATAGCTCGTGGAACCATGATATCAAATATTCCAAAATCAAATAAAGAATTAGATATTTGAGAATCCTCCTCAACTATCTGGTTTAATGTCTCCTCAATTAATCTTTTACCTAAAAATGTAATATATGCAATGGGTTCCACAATCATGATGTTAGCCAACATGCCAAAACTAGCAGTCACTCCACCACTTGGGCATTATTTCCTATGATGTTCATGTTGACTATTTTGACCACAAGTAAAAATAAGTCAACCTCTTATAGTATAAAACTATTATATGGTTCTATTAGAATGTAATAAGGTGTGTCATGGTTATTTTGATGTCATTTAATGAGCTATTAACCTTGGTCATAGTCGAATTGAATCCTAAGTCATTTCATATCACTTAGGGGTCGCATTTGAGTCATTAATGAAGGTGGTATGGTTTTCCTTGGTAGAAAAGTGTTATAAACTCCCTTTAAACATCCAATATGTCATATTATATCATTAATTTTATTACTAATTGAAAGGCTTGCAGGTTCCTAACTGAAATCAAGAAAATAGTTGAAAAGGAAGAGGTTTTGGCAGTTGTACAACCTCTAAAGGAGTTTGGAACATATGGAAATATTATACAGTGGATATTAAAATTCCATTAACTCATATTTATACTTTTTTAGACTTGGAATACTCAAAAAATTCTGAAAACCATTCTAATCCTCCATCACTCCACTAGACATGCAAAATTGGTCAACAGGTTTCTTCATGGTACGACCAATAGGAGAGGTTTCAAGTCAAATGCTCTTTCTGGTATATAGTACACTTGCTATTATTCATTTTCATGGTATGATTTCAAATATTAATTGCCTATACTTTATGAACCATCCTTTAGAAGTTGATTGTCTCATTTTGCATGTTAATCCCCACACCCTGCAGGTTTTCTTCTTGTATGAGTTGGTCTGTACAAGTCACTTGATGTAATTGTTTCTAGGAGATGTGGACATCCTTATTTTATGGTTTCCATCCTTTTTTCCTTGTTTAGAGGTGATTTGATGAGCTCAATATTCTCAAGTTATAGGTTGATATCTCTATTGCTAGTTGCAAGCAGGTTCATCAGCTACAGAAGTTGTTATTTCCTTATAGTGGTTTTAGAGGAAGGTGATATGTTTTGTTTCATGCTTCCCATGTATTGTTAATTATCTCTCCTTCCAAGCTCAATCTCAAAGGCTACATCCATGGAGTTGCAATTAAAGAACATGTCAACATAGTCAATATTTTCATGACTATCACCTACATTTAGGTGTATGAAGGCTTGCATAACATCCATGAAGGTGTAATGAAGAGTTTAAAGAGGTGTTGAATATACCCTTATAACATGAACAATCAAACCAAGCTATCCAAATGCTATGTAATAGATTGTGACTACTAAACCTCTAATGTACATAATCTTGCACCATTGATAGACATCTATAGGTGTCCCATAAGAGATAATCATGTTGGAATGGAAGTATTGAAACTAGTTTGAAGTCCTTCATGGTGGAGAGGATTCATTTAAGGACTAGTAGGAGGTCTAGAACTAATTGCAAACCCATACATTATGCATAATTTCCATATATCATATTCACTGCCCTGCATCATGCAATTATACCTATAGGTGTCTTTCACAGAGGCCTGAATGTGTTATATGGAGTCTAAGCATGTTTGAGCCCTCCTTAAAGTTTAAGAAAGTTGAGGAATGTCATAACAATCATTGTGGAGCCATAAAAAGGTAGGTAGGCTTGAATAATTCATGTTCAAGTTAAGAAGTTTATCTTAGGGATCCATTACCTTAAAAGCTCTGAAACAGAGCCCTGTCACTTTGTGATGCTATCATATAATGAGGTGACATAGGGTCTGTAATCATACCTCACATGACCTTACTCCTCTCTATGATTACACATCAGCTCATGTGTAGACTACTAACCCTGGTCATCCCACTTTGAGATGTCTGCCACCTGCTTAGACCTCTCTCATAACATATCCTTACCCTCCATATATCCTTAGTCCATATTGGCCCTTCTACACATAAGACATGCCTTTTAGAGACCCCTCAGGGCCTTTCAAGAGCTTATTGACTAGCCTAGGCCCTTGTTTGACCTAGGTCATGGCTTGTGTGAAGAAAACCCATGGCTTAGACTGTATGTTTCCTTTACCAAAGTCACGGCCTAGGCAGAACATGCCCAAAAGTGCCAAAATGAAGTCAAACAGTAAAAATGGCTAGTTTTAGATCTTTTGGTAGATTGGGGTTGGGATATATGCCTCGTTCTCATTTATTTTATATTCTTCTCTTCTCTTTCCATACTTCTCTTGATTATTATTCTCTCTCTTGCCTCTCATGCCTTCTTGAATCTCTCTTGATTCATTCTTGGCACTCTTGAGCTTGATTGGTGACAGTGGATCCCATATGATGCTACACACTTGCTTGGAGACTCCATTGCTACTCCCAGTTATTCGTGATTCCTTTTGGCTTGATTCCAACTTCTAAATTTGGCATTGCACCTAATTTATTCACTTGGTTGGATCTCTTACACCATTTCAAGTTCTCACTTCATCTCCTCCTTTTCTCTTGGCTTTTAGTTTGGACTTCAGCTTGCACATAGCTTAGTCTTCCTCTTACATTGCTTCCTACCTTGGATTCTTGGTTGGTAGAACATCTGAACATCTTCTTTGAGCTTAATCTAATGGCACTTTGATATGTAAAGTGAAACTCCATTGTTTTGTGTAGTTCACAAGTTAGGGTTTCAATTGTTTTAGTGAAATAGTTATTTTTTGCATTGCTTAGAGTAGTTTCTAAAGTTTCTTGAATTAATATATTATTAAAGAGTACTTTCATTGCTCAAAATATTCCTTTGTTTTATATCATTACTCTCTTTTTAAACATTCCTCATTACATAGTAGAGATATACATGCTCAATACAACCTATAAAACTTGCTTAAACATTCTCCCTCTCTTTCTAAACTAGAACACTACATTGTTAGAAAATAGTAGTATTAATTTGGAAATATAGCTCAAATATAGAATAGGCATGATCTTGAACCCTTTATTGGAAACATATTTATTTCTTAAAATGTCTTTCATTTGGCTTCAAAGTGCCTTATCTTATAAATTTACATTTTAGTTTTTATCTCTCTCTATTTGGTATTGTTGTGTTTGCTTTATTTATGCAATTAGTAGTCTAGTATTAGCTACTTGATTTACTGTGGTTGGACCCACTAGAGTTATTTGAATAATTTGTGTGCCTATTCATGCTAGCCCCAAACTAGTTTATAAGTCTATCTATATCTTGGTGTAAGCCAAAAAACTAGATAGCCAATATAGATCTCTTGTATCCCATAAAACCCCTAAGCCTTCTAGCCTCTTAGTGGTTTGCTTTAGCACCCTGCCAAACACTGGTGGTTTTGTTTAGATTCTTGGAGCTACAAGGTTTAGATGAGTTTGAATGCCTCCATATTATAGAATTCATGTATGGGTAACACCTTGCAAAGGGAAGTGAGTTTTTGATTCCAATAAGTGGTGTAAAAAAGGCTCCCGATTCAGACATTCTTTCACTACAAGAAGTTAGTGTTTTCTGTAGTATCTTGAACCTCAAGTGACCTTACGGTCCAAAATGGAAATATAGGAGCATGTACTCGTGGTAAGTGTTTTTATTTGAGTTTAGAATGGTAAAAATAGATTAGGTAAAAGTTTAGGGAGTTTAAATATAGGATTTTAACCCATATCACAAGCTATAGGTGTAGTTTTGATCCAAGAAAAGTTGCCTACAGTTTGACTGTAGTGTGACAGTGCACTAGTATAGGGTAGTTTATTCTTGTTTCAAGTCTTAAGAATGAAGTGAGTCATAAGGTGGGTTTTAAATTACCTTGATATATTCAATGTAATCATATGAATATGTCATGAGGTCAAATTTTTCAATATACACCTACAGGTAGGTTTCCCTCTTGAGCAAATAACACAGTACATAGTCAGCCACTCTTACCTAGTCAAGAAAAGGTGAAGACACTTAGAGTTGGCAAGAAATTATGAGTGATAACCCTGATTATAACATCCATAAATATGACATACCATCTCATGAGACTCCCACAAGGAAATAGGGCAAGAGTTATCTTTCAAGAACAACTAAAGTCAACTCACAAAATCCTACACACAGTGAGTTCTCCACAGGTCTGTTTTGGGTTTTGTAAGGTTTGGAGGTGCTAGATGTATGGTTCAACCCTAAAAATTTTAAAATAGGGTCTATATCACCTGATAAATCCCCTTATATCATAATTTTTTTGAGTTAATGGGGTAAGTTCCCTTTGTTCTATCTCAAACAGAGGGCACTCTCAGATGCACATACCCTACAGGTTTGTCATGAGAATGGTAAGGGAAGATGCCAAGAAGACTCAAATCATTTTAAGGAGATGTATAAACTTGAATTATATGTGGAAAAACATGGAAAACAACTCACATGTCCTAAAATCCTAACATGGTGGCCCAAACCCACATAGGTGCAGTCAAGTCCACTAGGCCTAGGCTAGGCCTAATGCCTAAAAGAGGTATAATACCACTTATAAGGCTAGGATAACATTTAAATGAATGATAAAATATTCATGGGGAGTAATAAGGTACATGATAACCTTTATTATTTAGATAACATCATAGAGAAGCCATTTCTTGGCTCAAGAACATGATAGGGTATGTAGAATGCAGAGAGGAGCTCTAGAAGGAAAGTTTGGAAGCTCACACCTATGCAGATGCTTAACATGGGAACCTAAGGAGTTAGGATATGATGAAGAGGGTATTAAACAAGGTTTTATTGGGATTTGTTCACAATTTCAATGTCAAAATTTTATGAACAATCCTTAGAGGTCAAAATTACTCCAAACCCTCTATAACCCTTGATAATGACCTGATGGGAAAGATGAAGAAAGAAAGGCATCTAGATGGGCTAGTTTGAGTAGGAAAGTGATTTGATATTGTAAACAAATCCATAGGTATCCTTCCCATCAATTTATATTCTACCCTATTTGTGTAGACAAGGTACAAAATGGCTTTTCTTGACAAATTTTGATGTTTTGCAGGTACATATGGGTTTTAAAGGATGAGGATCACTTTGAGAGATATAATAAGACCTAAGTACATATGGGTTTTAAAGGATGAGGATCAATTTGAGAGATATAATAAGACCTAATCTAACTCCCCATGTCCATCTCTCGCTTCATAAAAGCACATAATTACCTTTATAAGCACCTTCATTTAATTAATCCAAATTGGCATAGTGAATAAGAGATGATCACCAAGTGAGAGGGTGATAACTTCAATTGGGAAGCCTTTTAAGGTTTTTCTGATGAATCTAAGGATAAGAAGACTTAAACTGGTTTGAGAAACTAAAGCACACCTTGGTTCCAAGTGTGAAGGATGAGAAAAATAAGGGTGATTATGATTGTAGGCAGTGAGAACACTTAGAATAATATTAATGATTACAGACACATTCAATGCATGTTGGAGCCTGTTTCTAACCCCTCCCTCATAGTGAAATGATGTCATCTATCCCTAGTCTATTGTGGAGAATTAAAGGAAGGCCAAATGATGAAGGAAGTTTATAAGCAAGTAGGTGAAGAGTCCTACACTAGATTTGAAGGACTTTCATGCTTGGAGAGACATTTGTCCATAGATACCTTGCATGGTCTATTCCATACTCCATTATCCTATAAACATAACTCCTTCTCTCATCTTGAAAAGTGTTTTTTTTACTCTTGAACTTCATTCTTCTCACTCTTTCCTCACATTGTATAAGTACTAGCCATTATGGCTATTGTCCCATAATTCTACACCATGTATGGCAAAGTCCTACTAGTTTGATTTTGTACTTTGCCTTTGAATAATATATGCAATCTTGTTTTGAGTTCACAAACATCTTGTCTAAGTGTGCAAAGCGATGAATGGTGAGGTCTAGTGATTCTACCCTTACTTCTCCTTGTCCTTTCATGTCTAGTGTAAGAAGTTCTTATTATAATAGGTCATATAGAGTGTAGCTAGTGTGTTTGGATCCATTCAAGTGTGCAAGTGTCCTTAGAGTGTGAAATCTACCCTATGGTCTACTTACCTTGATATGTCTTATGTATATCACCTCTATATCGAAATACTAATGTTAGAACATCTTAGGACTTTGAAGCAAGTTTATAGGTCTTGTTTCTTAGTGAAAGAAGTGTTGACCATTTTTTGCCCAACAAGCCAAAAAATCGGTCCCCTTCTTTTTTCATGTTGTTCTGAGCCAGTACTTTTGATTTTTGCATGAGTCTTGCAATTGTTACAGACTCTGCAGGTGTAGTCTTTCGGTAGATAAAGAACTATTTCATAGAGTGCAAGGTTTTACAAAGCTTCTTCAGACTCTTATCTAAAGAAATTCATAAGGAAAGAGAGCTAAAATGGTTCAAAGACACTTTTCCTTAAGGTTGGAAGAGTGGTTCAATGACATAATCTTTCCAAGAGTTAGCACCTTTGAACTGTTGAACCATTGAACCGGTTCAATGCCTTGGTTCAACGCTTCGGTTCAAAGCCTTGGTTCAATCGACAAAGTTCATCGCTTTGGTTTAATCAAAAATTTCATCACTTTGGTTCAATTAAATATTTCATTAGCTTGGTTCAACGTGTTGGTTCAATACTTCGGTTCAATCACTCAATTCAACACCTCAGTTCATCGACAAAGTTTAACGCAAAGTTCATCAGCAAGTTCAATCAAATGGTTCAGTTCATCAACTCAATTCAAATAGTTCAATAGGCTTGGTTCATCAAACGGTCTAACAAACATTTGAACCATTGAACCAGTTCAATGAATTGGTTCAACGGTTGGTTCAAAGGAGCAGTTTAAACAAAAGTTCAAGCCTCCCAAAGGACAAGTGCCCTTGTGAAGGGAAGTTCTAGGTTCAAGAGCCCTTGTAGAGGGCAGGGAGCACTTCAAAGAAAAAAGAGCCGCAAAGGTAAGATTTTTTGGAATTTCATTAAGGCAATGGCATAATTCCTTCAAACTTTTTGTCCGAAGGAATTCCTTCAGACAAAAAGCCCGAAGGAATTCAGAAGTGTTGCCCGAAAAAATCCCATAGAAAGGACTTAAGCATTGAAATGAATTCTTTTAGACTTTTTATCCGAAGGAATTCTTTCAGACAAAAAGTCTGAAGAAATTCGGGGTGGCTGTGAGAGAGAAAAAAGCTGAGAAAATTCCAAAGAAAAGGACCTGGGGAAAATTTTAAAGAAATCAAAGCAACTGAGATAATTCTCACAAACTTTTTGTTCGTGATAAAATTGTTCGAAGGAAAAGCTCGAAAAAAATCCCGCAGGGAAAAGGCCCGAAGGAATTTGCCAAGGACGGTGATGTCCCAAAAGCCGTCAACTTTAAGAAGATAGACTAGTCGTTGGTTTTCAAACTGTGACGGGCCTACAAACATCAATTTTACACCAAGAAATCTAGAGCACTGAAGGTGCCAAGTGGCAACCATGGAAGGGTTTGACATGCTTTTTAGGAGTAGTGAAACATGCCACGTGTCCCCTGTAAGGCTCGACAAAAGCTGACAAGTGTCAGCACCTGCAATCTCTCTCTTTTGTCCTGCAAGAACTATGGTGGGCCCTAGACAAATTGCTAAAGAAAGTGAAAGCTGACACATGTCCTCTTTCACATGACTTTCAAAGGGTGCCTAAAGCTTCCATGAGTCAAGCGGATGCTACCACGTGTCCTGCCCGTTTCACAGTGCAATGCACCACGTGTCACTTATTTGAAAATCTACATAAAGTGGCCAAGGCAAGTAGAAAAGAGCCCAAGGAATGCAGCGACCTGCCAAAAGTTAGCCCCTGAGGGTTGAAGGATCTATAAAGAGACAAGGTAAGGAAGAAGATAAAGTGCAGGAAAATACAAAGCATCCAAGTGGCGAGAGGAGATGTCAACTTAGGGATTTATTCCTACAGTTAGAACAACACTTGCTAGGTGGACAACCAAATGACACAAATAGTAAGCGGCGTGGCTTGATTTCTCCAATTTGCATTTATAAGTAGATAAGCCATGAAAATGCCTTGAAGGGAGTAGTCTGTTGGGATGCCAAAGTCAAAACAGGAATTGACAATCAAATGGCTCCCTCTTCCCAAGGCTCAGAGCGCACATGGGCCAACTTGCAAAAAGAGCGCCAAAGTATTTCCTAAAAAGTGCCAAGTTCTCTTCCTCTTTTTATATATTGTAAATTTCTCATTTGAGAAGGATCCACTCTCTTAGCCTTAAGGCAAAACTCTACCCAAAAATCTCTCGGGATTGTAAGGCAGAGCTCTGCCAGATTTTACCTTGAATCAGGACTTAGCATTTTTACCTCTATCTAGACTTGCACTTTAAAGTATATATTTGTGTTCTTCTTTTGTGTTAAGTCATTATCTTTCATGCTTTTCATAGATCAATTACAGCATGTCCAGTGTATTGTAAAGTCTCCTTTTTATAGGTCTACCAGAAGTGTCTACAGCAAGAATATAGGCGCATGTGAATAGGCTGTCAAAGTGTGTCTCAGAACACCTTTGCTAGTTCCTTCCTCCCTGTATCTCTACGGACCCCTGACTCACTAAAACAAAAGATTTTCCCACATTAGATGAAGTGTATGGTCGTTTCTTCCTAGTGAAAAGTGTATGTTTGGGTTGAGTGGGTCAACATTTTTTGGTGTATCACCTTTTCATTTTTAGGCTTAGGTTCTATTTTCAGCATCTCTCTCTCCCTTTTCAACCCCTCCTTTTTACATTTTTTTATTAGCAGTAGGAGAAACTAGTGCCTAAAAGATATATCAGAGGGAGCTAGCCCTTATATAGAGACTCTCCCCTCTAGCTTCACCAGCCCCACAGGCGAGAGGGGAATTTCCATTGTTGTGTGTGGAAGGGCAGGAGTTAGGCATCCTACCCCAGGGTGCAATCCACTGCGTCAAAAATTTTTTTGGCACGCCCGGTGGGACCAACTAAGACAAGTTGTGTCCAAAGAGTTGAATATTTTTTGGTGCGTTCTTCAACCAATTAGCCTTTAGAGGATTTTGCATCAACACCAATGGCGACTCTGAGTTAAATCAACTATTTAAGCAGTTCTGGTGCCATCAAGAAATCACTTTTTGTATGTATAATTTCTTTGCATAGAATCATGGGCCTTGTGTTCCTTTGTATGGTTTTAATCAAGCTCAGGGTTTTCATGCAATCCCCTCAAGTAGCTTTCTTAGTCTTCCTCAACTCCCTCAAGTCACTGATCCTAATGGTAACCTCCTGACCTGGGAGGAAATAGTGGAATCATGGGGCAAGAAAGACGAGAAGTAAGGTTTTGCTCAAGACCTTGAAGAAGATAAAGCTACTCCTACCCATGATTCCTATGATCTCCAAGAAAGGCTCTTCTAAGAAGACATAGCTAGAAAAATTGCAAAGTTAAAATCCAGAGAGAGATTCCTCAGCCAATGTGTGATGGATGGTTCAGACCCATGGCACATTCTATGTCTGAACACACCCCATCTACACACTTCCAAGAGATCTATCATGCCACACTTGATATTGATGAAGCACTAGCCATATGGAAGGAGGAGAATCATTCGATTCTAGCTTAAGGACTACCTCCTCTTCCACATGGTTTTTCCACTTCACCCCTTCTCAAAGAGGAACCTATTCTGCAGGAGGCGAGTGAGGAGCAGAAGATCCAATCTGCAATTTCCCAAGAGGCTATCATGAGTGACAATGAATAAGAAATCATCATCGATGCTCCTTCGAAAGACTTCATCAGCAATGGAGAAGACACAGGTCACGCATACATGCAGATGTTCCAGCAATATGAAGAGGAACATAAGCATGGTGAGCTCTCTCCCACTTTGTTTGATGAACTTCCTTGTTGCTTTGATGAGGAGGATGACTATGCCAAGGAGCCTGAGTTGGACGAGGACTAGATGGATATCTTTGAACATCTAGAAATTCTAGTCTTTGAGGAGGAAAATGAGAGGCTGGTCTTCCTTGAGGAAAGCCTTGAAGAAGAGAGCTTTGAACAGAGAGGTGATGTTCTATGGGATGAGCAATCAGTTTGTGATTCCATTTCATACATCACAATAGTCACCCTTCTTCAAGAAGACCAAGAAGAAGCAGAGGATGAGTTTGACAGGATCTCCAACAAAGCAGAAGGAAATGGGTCAAACCATGATGCATTGCAGAGGGACTGTGCATATCAAAGGGCTTATGGTGATGAGCCAATAGCCATTAATTTCTTGGTGAAATGCACCAGTATGAAGCACCAGCATTCAACAAGCTTCTAGGAACAAAAGGAATATGTATATGTTGGAAGCATGTTTGAATCTGATTCACTCATATACAAGCCAATCTAGGTGGCAGGCAAGAGGAGCAGGTCACCAAATCTCCTTTTCATTCAGCCACTTATCTAGCACCATAAGTTGTCTTGCCAGGAAGGGGACTTAAGAAGTTTTCCCTTTGATCTAGGAGGGAGGCAAATATTCCTGGTTAACTATATATAGTATGTTGCTTTCAGTTTTCTTTCTTGCTTTCCCTAAGTGCAGTTTGCAAAAGTAGTGTTTTTAGCCTTGTGTGTGTTTTCCTTTGTGTGTGGGATAAAAGGCTTCATGTTTGATTCTGGGATCCCTCAAGGCAGTGGCTAACTCTTTTAGAGCCACATCTGACTCTATGCCTAATGGACTAAAAGGCAATTGGTCTCTAAGCATAGCAGGCATGCTTCCCCTGGGAGTCACCAATTTGTTGACCATTTTTTGCCCAACAGGCCAAAAAATTGGTCCCCTTCTTTTTTCATGCTATTCTGAGCCAGTACTTTTGATTTTTACATGAGTCTTGAAATTTCTATAGACTCTATAGGTGTATTCTTTGGGCAGATGAAGAACCAGTTCAGAGAGTGCAAGGTTTTACAAAGCTTCTTCGGACTCTTGTCTGAAGAAATTCATAAGGAAAGAGAGTTAAAATGGTTCAAAGACACTTTTCCTTAAGGTTGGAAGAGTGGTTCAACAACATATTCTTTCCAAGAGTTAGCACCTTTGAACCATTGAACCATTGAACTGGTCCAATGCCTTGGTTCAACGCCTTGGTTCAATGCTTTGGTTCAAAGCCTTGGTTCAATCGGCAAAGTTCATCGCTTTGGTTCAATCAAAAAGTTCATCACTTTGGTTCAATCAAACAGTTCATCAGCTTGGTTCAATGTTTTGGTTCAATGCTTCGGTTCAATTAGATGGTTTAATCACTCAATTCAATGCCTCGGTTCATCGGCAAAGTTCAACGCAAAGTTCATCGATAGGTTCAATCAAATGGCTCGGTTCATCGTCTCAATTCAAACGGTTCAACAGGTTTAATTCATCAAACGGTCCAACAAACATTTGAACCATTGAACCGGTTTAATGAATTGGTTCAACGGTTGGTTCAAAGGAGCGGTTCAAACAAAAGTTCAAGCCTCCTGAAGGAAAAGTGCCCTTGTGAAGGGCAGTTCTAGGTTCAAGAGCCCTTGCAGAGGGTAGGGAGCACTTCAAAGAAAAAAGAGTCGTAAAGGTAAGATTTTTTGGAATTTTGTTAAGGCAATGGCATAATTCCTTTAGACTTTTTGTCTGAAGGAATTCCTTCAGACAAAAAGCTCGAAGGAATTCGGAAGTGCTACCCAAAAAAATCCCGCAAAAAGGACTTAAGTGTTGAAATGAATTCTGTCAGACTTTTTGTCCGAAGGAATTCCTTCGGACAAAAAGTCCAAAGAAATTTGGGGAGGCCGCGAGAGAGAAAAAACCTGAGAAAATTCCAAAGAAAAGGACCCAAGGAAAATTTCAAATAAATCAAAGCAACCAAGACAATTCTCGCGAACTTTTTGTCTACGGGAAAATTGTCCAAAGGAAAATCCTGCAGAAAAAGCCCGCGGGGAAAGGCCGAAGCAAAAAGCCAAAGGAAAAGGCCCAAAGGAATTTGCCAAGGACGTTGATGTCCTAGAAGCTATCAACTTTAAGAAGATAGACCAGCCATTGGTCTTCAAATTGTGATAGGCCCGCTAATGTCAATTTTACACAGGAAATCTAGAGCACTAAAGGTGCCAAGTGGCAATTGTGGAAGGCTTTAACATGCTTTTTAGGAGCAGTGGAACATGCCACGTGTCCCCTACAAGGCTCAGTGGAAGCTGACAAGTGTCAGCACCCACAGTCTCTCTCTTTTGTCTCATGAGAACTATGGTGGGCCTCGGATGAATTGCTAAAGAAAGCAGAAGCCGACACATGTCCTCTTTCATAGGACCTTCAAAGGGTGCCTAAAGCTTCCATGAGTCAAGCAGATGCTACCATGTGTCCTGCCCATTTCACAGCAGAACGTGCCATGTGTCACTTATTTGAAAATCAATAAAAAGTGGCCAAGGCAAGCAGAAAAGAGCCCAAAGAATGCAATGACCCACCATAAGTTAGCCCCCGAGGGCTGAAGGAGCCAAAAAGAGACAAGGCAAGGAAGAAGACAAAGCACAGGAAAAGACAAAGCATCCAAGTGGTGAGAGGAGATGTCAACTCAGGGATTTATTCCTGCAGTTGGAATAGCGCTTGCCAAGTGGACAACTAAATGGTGCAAATAATAAGTGACGTGTCTTGTTTTCTCCAGTTTGCATTTATAAGTAGACAAGCCATGCAAATGCCTTCAAGGGAGCAGTCTATTGGGACACCAAAGTCAAAGAAAGAATCGACAATCAAACGGCTCCCTCTTCCCAAGGCTCAGAGCGTACATGGGCCAACTTTCAAAAAGAGTGCCAAAGTCTTTCCCAGAAAGTGCCAAGTTCTCTTCCTCTTTCTATATATTGTAAATTTCTCATTTGAGAAGGATCCACTCTCTTAACTTTAAGGAAAAACTCTGCCCAAAAATCTCTCAGGCTTGTAAGGCAGAGCTCTGCAAGATTTTACCTTGAATCAGGGCTTAGCATTTTTACCTCTATCTAGACTTGCACTTTAAATTATATGTCTATGTTCTTCTTTTGTGTTAATTCATTATCTTTCATGCTTTTCATAGATCGATTACAGCATGTCTAGTGCATTGTGAAGTCTCCTTTCTGCAGGTCTGCCAAAATTTTCTACAGCAAGAATATAGGTGCATGTGAATAGGTTGTCAAAGTGTGTCTCAGAACACCTTTGCTAGTTCCTTCCTCTTTGTATCTCTATAAACCCCTAACTCATTGAAATAGAAGAGTTTCCCACATCAGATGAAGTGTATGGGCATTTCTTCCTAGTGAAAAGTGTATGTTCAAGCTGAGTGGGTCAACATTTTTTGGTGTATCACCTTTTCATTTTTAGGCTTAGTTTTGTTTTCAGCATCTCTCTCTCCCTTTTCAACCCCCCCTTTTTACATTTTTTTATTAGCAATAGGAGAAACCAGTGCCTAAAAGATACATCAGAGGGAGCTAGCCCTTATCTAGAGACTCTCCCCTCCAGCATCGCTGGTCCCACAAACGAGAGGGGAGTTTCCATTGTTGCATGTGGAAGGGCAAGAGCTAGGCGTCCTACCCCTGAGTGCAATCCACTGCGTCAACAAGAAGTGTGATAGCATTGTGTAAATCCTTATGGTGTATTACCCCCTTAGAATATCTTTCATTCATGCATACTTCTATCCCCTTTTCCCATAAGTAATTAGTTATCATAGGTGATGAGCACTTCAAGATCAATTCAGTGAGTTACCCCTTAAACCTAGAGGTCTAATTATACTATAGGTAAACCCACATACCTATAAGTATTCCAATGTTGCCCAAATATTAGAGTAGGCTTGAACAACCTCCTCTAGGGTGAAATATTTGGTGACAATAGTTTTGGCATGTCTGATGGGACCTATTGTCCTAAAGACAACTTGTCAAGGTGAATGTCAGTCTTGACAACATCAACTACATATTGGTGTGCTAATCAGCATTTAACAACTCCATTCAAGGTAAAATTGGTTGTAGAGAATTTTCTTGTCATATATTTTCTCTCATACTTCATGGTCCTTACTAGGTCATATTCGAGTAGAGTTTTCAACCCCATCAATCCACCTCTTCAACTTGAACTTCCTATTCAAGTTTAACACCCTCAACCTATTATGACTTTTGAAGAGAAAAAAGACTTTGATATCTAAGAGGATCAAGAGAGTAAGGAAGATATTGAAGAAAACATGGATAGGAATCATGCCTTCCCAACCTTTAATACTAAAAACCCAATCCATCTTGAGGCCTATGATGACATTCCACCTAATGTTACAAAGAGTGTTCTTATATTCAATGGTGAAGGCCATGTCACTCCTAATGAACACATCAGGGATATCTCCAATTTTTTTAGTTTCCAAAATGTTACTAAGGTAAACATTGCCATTAGAATCCTTGGCATGTCCCTTAGAGGGAAAACACTTGATTGGTATAAGACTTTGCCTAATGGTTGCATCACAACATGGGATGACTTTAGAGTGTTGTTAACTTCATGATTTATGGATGAGAGTGACCACACTTCACTCATCCACCAACCCAATGTGATCTAAATATCCCCCAAGGAAACAATGCATGAATTAAATGAAAGGTTCCAAAAGACTTGGCATCGGTTGCCTCCTCCCATGAGACCACCTAATATCTTTGTCTTTCCTACATACTTGAGATCCATTGGTACTGATATTGCTATCATGCTACAATTCATGGGTGGTTTCACTCTTCTTAAATCATATGACCTTGCCATTAGAGCTAAGAATGGCCTCATTCAAGTTGGAAAGCTACCTCCTAAAGTGTTTATGCCCCTACTGCCTAATGTTCCTACTGCTTCCCCAAACATTTCCCAAGTTCCAAATGCCAATGCTAAGTCAAAGTCTGCTCCTAAGAAGGTAGAAAATGCCATTGATTAGTAGGCAAGGTCTAACGTATTTGAGACAATATACCAAGCCTTAGAGGCTCAAAATATGCAAGCCAATATGAAATAAGATGCTCATCAAAACCCCTATCCCTATCATCAACAATTTGGTCAATAATATGGGAGAGGAAAAGATCAAGGGTAGCCTAACTTCAACAGGCCTACCAATGTGCACAATCCTACTTCCACCACTAACACAAGAGAGATGGTACTAGTGCATAGCAATCTAGTCCAAGGAGAAGAGTGGAAAAAAGGCCAATTCATAGCTACCAATAAAGGTAGAGAAAAAGCTCTAGTTTCTCAAGGAGGAGTCACTCCTCTACTATCAACAGAATATAAAGTCCTAATGCAAACAAGTGAAGGTTGGCAGCCTTAAGGAGAGAGATTCACTAACTTCTTAGTTGAAAACACTTATGTGTTTAGCCAAGGAACTTCTATTGCAGATAATACAAGAGCTAAGAAAAAGGCTCTAGGAGATTATAATGGTGTGCCTACAAGTCCATCTAATCCTCCTATAAGGCAACAAGGCATCGATGTAAACATGATAGTCCCTAACACTCCTACACATCCTCCAAATTAGAATCTAATAAAGTGATTCAATTCCTCAAGTTTCAACAAATTCTTTAACTCCAAGGACTCAAGAGTGTTGGTTGATTATTTTGTCTATCAGCATACTGGTAAACAAAATAGGTCTTATCAGCCAAAGCAAGAAGATTAGTCGTCCTAATGTGTAAGTTTATCACATCAGAAGGAGACTTCTCTCTCCTCTCATCAAGGGGAGGTTCCCTGTGGATATGCTGTGTATATATATATGAACAGAAAATAGTACTCAAGGGTAGGACCAGACATCCATCTCTCTTTCTTCAGAGATGATGTATACAAAACAAAGGAAGAACTCAACAGAATGACAGACAACACTCCTCTTCTTTCAAAAGAACTATTCAACCAGCCACAAGAATACTCCTGGAAATAAAAGTGGGATATGACTAAAGTATGGTAACCAGCAAATCAAGATACAGCGTAAAGTCTACACATGAAATACTCAAGAGTGATACACGAAGAACAATGAAATCTCAAAGTCTTTCCAAAGTTCTTTACATAGCAATGAAAATACAAACACACTGAAGGTAGCTATGGGGGCGCAAAGTCTCTCCACAGTTGATTCTCCAGGACACCTTCTTGACAAATTAACTAATTTTGCTTATTAAATCAATGAAACAAATAAGATATCATAGCACAAAGTCTGAAAAAGTCCCTTGTTTTCATTAACAAAATATGATAAATAGACTGAGCACAAAGTCTCAATGATGCCTCTCAATTTCGGTAGAGTTTCGTTCAAATTATCAAAAAGAAGATCCTTTTTACAATGGAAGAAAATCCCTTATATAGTCCCTTCAAAAAGGACTTGGGAACAAATAATAAAATCAATTTGCATTGAAATCTGTTAAGGAGACACGCTGGAACTTAGGGACACTTTTCCCATTTGATTTTATCAATGCAAGGAAATAAGTCGCGCTTATTGAAAGTTTGTAACTTCCAATGTTCCACCTGGCAATCTGATCTTATCTTCATCATTCCTCCTTCGGCTAATTGAATCAGGCCCTGGATTTAATTTGTTGTTCTGCTTCTTCCCCACATTCTGCTAGTCTTGGCCTTGAAAATTGTGAATGTATTCTATTTCGTGAATCAACGGCTATTTTACTGTCTCTGAAATTGACGTTTTCATGCCCGTCACTGTGTTTCCAGCGACTAGTTGACTGTGTTAATTTTGACAAGTTTGGGCACGTCATCCCTTGGTCTTCTTTTATCTTCCACTTGTTGCTTTTCCCAGAATGCACTTTGCCCTTTCGAGCCCTGAGAAATGATCCTTCGAAGTCTTTGGTTTGTCGGCCCTTCGTTGTTTTTCATTGGCCCTTCACAAATTTTCCCCAGGCTTTTAATGCCCATTCCCTTTGAATATTCCTGCGGACATTTTCCCCGGGGAAAATTCCTGCAGATAAAAAGTCCAGGGAAAATTCCCGTGGGCTTGGAGTCAAGTCTTTGAAAAAGTCAAAGGATGCTTTGGTCGGTGAAGTGTCCTCCGCAAGGACACTTATCCTTCAGAAAAGTCCTCTTGGCTTTGAACCAACCCTTTGAACCTAGTCGATGAACCTTTGTTGAACCGGTTCAAAGGTTCAATGAAGTGCGCCAAGCCTTTGAACCAACTGATGAAAGCGTTGAACCAAAAGATCAACCAATTTTGAAAATGACCAATTGTTAGAAACTGATTCTTTTGATTGAACACACCTGTAGAAGTCATGAAACTCGTTGAACTTGTATAAATGATCTTGTTTATAGTCTATAGATTTCTGAAAAGCTAAAAAATGAGGAGTTTGAATGCCCAAGACAAAATTTGGAAAGGGAAGAGATAATTTTGGTCTGTAAGACCAAAATAATTCAAATGTTGTCTCAAAAATAGCTGATATTTTTTGGGGGACAACTGGCTCCAGTTGGGGAACTTCTGTCAATTACAAAAAGAATTGAAAGGAGTAGAATCCAGAATCTCCAGTGCCTTGAAGTGTGCCATTGGGTTACGGAGTCATGCTACCCAAAAATGGAAAGGCATCAAAAATGGAAACAAACAAAACAAAACAGAATTAAAAACTGTACAAAATATACATATATACAGAGGTGATGATCTGACACTTCAAGAATTGAAGTGTTTCAAATGCTACTTTTTGGGAGACAATGAAAATAATGTTTTATTTTGGTAAACCACTAGGAAACCGTTTTGTCCCCAAAAATGGTAACGGGCGAATGGAGCTCTCCATGAAGAAACTAAATTTTTACATCTTCTTGTTGACTCTTTCCTCTTCTTGCCCCATGGCAGGATGTGGTCTTCAAACCAAAAATTATCACACCTTGTTGTCTTGGTGACGGATTCCTTTGCCTGATTTTGATTTGCAGCAGCATGGTCCAATATTATAACTTGTTGTTCTGCTGGTCCAACCCAGCACATGATTGGATCATCCAAGTTAAATTCCTGACAAACTATTAGATTATCATCTCCTTTGATGTCAAGGAGTTTAATTTCTTCATCTTGAGCAATCTTCAATTTAGGAAATAGAAATTCACCTCCAGCTATGTTGTTGGTGTTGTTGACTTGCAAATTGCATGAAGGAAGAATATCTCTTCGAGGAGATATCAACACAGTCCCAACTCCATCATTGGTAGAAGAATTGTTGTCATCATCAAAAGTTGATCTCTTATCAAATTTCTCCTCATTAGAGATGAAAGATCCTTCCTTGTTTATACTGTACTCTACCAATTCTCCTGAAATCTTGTTTAGATCAATTCTTGAATTGTCAGATATAGGACTTTCATCTGTAGGAACATGAGCATCTTCTATGGTAAAGAAATAATTACCATTACCTGAAGATTCAAATAGAATTTGTGTTGCAGGGGATGATGTTTGGGTAACTACATACTTTGATTCCTTTTCAGGAAGTAATCTTTTCATCACACCTTGGCAGGGATCCTTGCCTCAGATAGATCCATTTTCAGTTCTCCTCCCACGTCCTTGCAAAAATTTTGTCTGAGCAAAATACCATAAGACGCTAGAACTTCAACCACTAATACAGTCATTTTAATCCTCTTGTCTGGAAAGGCTGCAAATGCAAATTGAGCATCTTTGATCTACCCCAGCAATGGCACTTGCTTGTTCTCTATGGAGAAACATCTGCCAAATGCCTTGGTCAATATGAGACCAAGAGACTCAGCAACTTTGGCAGGCATGACATTGTCAGATGCCCCTGAATCTATTATACAATTACTCAGCTTGTGGCCATTGATTAACAAAGAAACATAAAAGGGTTCTATTTTTCCAGAAGCAACTGGAAGAGTAATAATCAGATTATTTGGACCAGGCGTATTTGTTGGGGAATCAGAAGTCACTTTTTTGGCCTTTTGCACTGTAGGGACAGTCTGATTTTTAACATATTGAAACAACTTATTCAGTTGATCTGGATTGGAATGCAAGTACTCAAATTCAGACATTTGTATTTTTGTCTTTTTGACATGATCAATTATGTCAAATGTCTAAATTGAACTAGATACAAAGAAAGGTACTTCAGCTTTCTGAGTTTTAAAAAGTACGGGAGGTATACTGATTTGTGAATTAGAAGTAGAAGGGGAAGGTGCATCAGATGTATTTACCTTTTGAGTGATTATTGGATCTTTTGGTTGAAAGGGCAGAACTGATCCATGCTTAGCAATTGTGACTACTGGTTGTGATTGCTCTTCTGTCTTTCCTTTATCAACTTGCTGGACTGATTGATTCTTGGACCTAGTAAACACTGCATATGATCCATCTGAAGCTTCTCCTTTGCTTCTGGGTTCATCCTGATAATTCAGGAAACCAATGTGGGAGTCGCCAGCTGATTCTTCTTGACTGTCTTCAATGATATCAGCATCATTTTCTTGATATAATTCAGGTTGATAAGAAAAATCTGATTCTATCTCAAGATATCCCATTGTTGAATTAGTTGGAGGAGCTTCCAAGGCAAGTTTTCCTTGTGGAGAAGGAAGACGATTTTGTTGTCCTTGGTTTCTAGCAACATTGCCCTGATATGACTGATTTAGGAATATTCTTTTGTATGTAGGAGCAGAAGACATTCCTTGAGCCATTTGCTTTTTGAGGGTAAGGAGCTCATTCACTAATTTTTGCACCATTGGATCTGTGGTGTTTGTAGATGCAAATTCAGATGATGATGAAGCTTTATTTCTATTGGAATCTCTTCTTATTTTCCCTGCTAATATGAGATCATCTTCTACTTCAGTGGCCAAAAGTTGAGCTGCCTCGAGATCTATTTGGTCAGCACGTCTCAAGAGGAAACTGACTTTTGGTAGCTGAGAATTAATGAAAAGGCATTTAAGATTCTCAGTTGTAGGTTTGGCAATCATAGGAATTATGTTTCTCAACTTGTCAAATTTAGCTATGAAGTCTCTCATAGGCTCATGTGGCTCTTTTTTCATCTGTGTGAGCTGGGCCAACAAGGCATGTGCATCTTCTGCGGGCTTGAATTTTGCTTCAAACTTGGCTTTGATAGTGTCCCAGCCAGTCACTGATCCAGCTTGCAGATGATAGAACCAATCTGCAGTAGCACCTTGTAGGGTTTCAACAAAAATCTTGACTGCTACATCTTCAAACTCTACCCCAATTACTCCACAAGCTATATTGAATGCTGTAATATGTTCATCAGGATGAATTTTCCCATCACCATGGAATTTCAAGAAATTCTTCCTAGAACTGCGTGGAAGTTCATGTAGAGGAGGAGTAAGATTGAGAGGGCCAAAAGCATTACCCTAGGGACCTTGAACTGCCATTATAGGTTGCTGAAAAGGAGGGATAACAAATCTAGGTGGAATATTTATAGGCAGGGCTCTATTAATAGCAGTAAAAGAAGCTCTACCTTGTGTTGGTGACCCGATAAGGTCAAGAGGAAGACTCCTAGATTGTTGGAGGAAAGGTGGTGGAGGAAACAGATCAAAATTGCTCTGTTGCATCAACTCAAACACAGGGTCAAAAACACCCTTAGATCTCTGGCTTCTTATGTAGCGTGGAGTTTCTAGATTTAAAACAAAAGAAAGGAAAAGGACTGGTCTTGCTTTAGCCTAGAGCTTGAGGCTTCAAACTGCTTGTCTTTCCCAGTGGATCTGGTTTGCAGACCAAATGATGTAATGGATATGGAGGATGGAGGGAGATAATAAGGCTATAATGATAGTGGGTAAGACCCAGATGGGAGTCGCCAAACTCTATAATGGATAAGGGTAGGGACTGCTTGTTCAAGTCCCCAGCGGAGTCGCCAAAAATTGTTGGTTGATTATTTTGTCTATCAGCGTACTGGTAAACAAAATAGGTCTTATCAGCCAAAGCAAGAAGATTAGTCATCCTAATGTGTAAGTTTATCACATCAGAAGGAGACTTCTCTCTCCTCTCATCAAGGGGAGGTTCCCTATGGATATGCTGTGTATATATATATGAACAAAAAATAGTACTCAAGGGTAGGACCAGACATCCATCTCTCTTTCTTCAGAGATGATGTATACAAAACAAAGGAAGAACTCAACAGAATGATAGACAGCACTCCTCTTCTTTCAGAAGAACTGTTCAACCAGCCACAAGAATACTCCTGGAAATAAAAGTGGGATATGACTAAAGTATGGTAACCAACAAATCAAGATACAGCACAAAGTCTGCACATGAAATACTCAAGAGTGATACACAAAGAACAATGAAAGCTCAAAGTCTTTCCAAAGTTCTTTACACAGCAATGAAAATACAAACACACTGAAGGTAGCTATGGGGGCGCAAAGTCTCTCCACAGTTGATTCTCCAGGACACCTTCTTGACAAATTAACCAATTTTGCTTATTAAATCAATGAAAAAAATAAGATATCACAGCACAAAGTCTGAAAAAGTCCCTTGTTTTCATTAACAAAATATGATAAACAGACTGAGCACGAAGTCTCAATGATGCCTCTCAATTTTGGCAGAGTTTTGTTCAGATTATCAAAAAGAATATCCTTTTTACAATGAAAGAAAATCCCTTATATAGTCCCTTCAAAAAGGACTTGGGAACAAATAATAAAATCAATTTGCATTGAAATCTGTTAAGGAGACACGCTGGAACTTAGGGACACTTTTCCCATTTGATTTTATCAATGCAAGGAAATAAGTCACGCTTATTGAAAGTTTGTAACTTCCAATGTTCCACCTGGCAATCTGATCTTATCTTCATCGTTCCTCCTTCTTCGGCTAATTGAATCGGGCCATGGATTTAATTTGTTGTTCTGCTTCTTCCTCGCATTATGTTGGTCTTGGCCTTGAAAATTGTGAATGTATTCTGTTACGTGAATCAACAGCTATTTTACTGTCTCTGAAATTGACATTTTCATGCCCGTCACTATGTTTCCAATGGCTAGTTGACTGTGTTAATTTTGACGTGTTTGGGCACGTCATCCCTTGGTCTTCTTTTATCTTCCACTTGTCACTTTTCCCAAAACGCACTTTGCCCTTTCGAGCCCTGAGAAATGATCCTTCAAAGTCTTTGTTTTGTCGGCCCTTCACTATTTTTCATTGAACCTTCACAAATTTTCCTCTGGCTTTTAATCGGGCCATTCCCTTTGAATATTTTTGCTGACATTTTCCCCGAGGAAAATTCCTGCGGACATTTTCGGACAAAAAGTCCAAGGAAAATTCCCGTGGGCTTGGAGTCAAGTCTTTGAAAAAGTCAAAGGATGCTTTGGTCGGTGAAGTGTCCTCCACAAGGATACTTGTCCTTCAGAAAAGTCCTCTTGGCTTTGAACCAACCCTTTGAACCTAGTCGATGAACCTTTGTTGAACCGGTTCAAAGGTTCAATGAAGCGCGCCAAGCCTTTGAACCAACTGATGAAAGCGTTGAACCAAAAGATGAACCAATTCTGAAAATGACTAATTGTTAGAAACTAATTCTTTCGATTGAACACACCTGTAGAAGTCGTGAAACCCGTTGAACTTGTATAAATGATCCTGTTTACAGTCCGTAGATTTTTGAAAAGCTTGAAAAATGAGGAGTTTGAATGCCCAAGACAAAATTTGGAAAGGGAAGAGATAATTTTGGTCTGTAAGACCAAAATAATTCAAATGTTGTCCCGAAAATCGCTGATTTTTTTGGGGGACAACAAAGAGAAGGTAATCACTCTAGCTCTAAACATTGTAGTTTTATTGAAGAGTGTTGAGGCATCCATTTCCCTTTAGGATGTCCTTCATATGCCTGGATAAAAGGAGATCTTATAAAAATAGTTTTATACTATCCATGTTAGGCCTCCATCATCAAGCCATGGTCATGGTCATGTAACTCTTACCAATGCCCCTAATAACATTGTGGAACCATCTACCAAAGCTAAGAAGCCTCCACCTTTCTACCTCACTCTCATAGTGGGGGATGAACTAGTTCATAACTACATAGTTGATAGTGGTGCCTCTACATCATTGATGCCCAATGTTATAGCTGATAAATTGGGCCTAAATTATGAACCACATAGAAAAGGAGTGTTTTAGTTAGATGGTAAACCTACTAAGATAATAGGATTGATCAAAGGGTTGAAGTTTTTCTTGCATGTTTATCATAGTTTTCCCATCCTTCAAGACATTATTGTTGTGAAATTGCATGCTCATTTCACAATCTACATTTTAATATATTTCACAGTTAAGATAGGAGGTTACCTCTTAGGTAATTGTTCCTTCCTGGCCTTCAGGATAAGATATGGAATCAAAGTGACCATAAGGAACTCATCCACTTACAAGGTTCCACATTGAGCCTTATGTAGAAGCAAGATCCAACTTGAATTATGTCATCAATGAGAAGGAGGAGTCTATTGTAGATGATGGTGCTTCTTCTAAGCTTGAAGATGTAGCTAACTTATTTCTAGATAAGTATGGTGCTAATGCTTATGGACATGATCCATATACATACTTTGAACAAGTTGACCTTGGCACCTATATCATCCATGAAGGAGCATTTGAACAAGTTGAGGTAACTATTGAGCACTCCTTCTCAAAAGCAGCTGAAGGTAATTATTTGATTCATGTATATGATGATGATAGATAGAATAGCATGATAAATCACTATGATGAGGACCATGTATTTATGCCTGCACTTGATGATGCAACCCTTGAAGATGACACTCATGAGGAAGAAGATGACTTATGGTAGAGGTTCAATGCCATATGTCAAGAATTTGACCAGTTAAGTAATATACTTCTCCTACAAAGAATTGAATATTTTATGTCAAGTTTGTTGATGAAACTAATGAGCATATTTTTGAGTGTTCTATCAAGCATGAGAGTGTACATCGACAAGTTATCCAAGGGTCTGAAGTCATAGAGAGTAATAATGAAGTTAAGGCAAAAGTCTTTGTGTTTAAGGAGTAACTAACACCTTAGCTTGATGTTGAGTCATTTTCAGATGTGGTGGAATAAAAAGAGAGCAAGCTTGATGATTCCATGTATCAAGCACATCATACCCAAGATGAAGGTAAGGTTGAGGTAGCTATCATATCTCCTAATCTATAGTTTAAATAACATCAGATGGATTTGATAGAGATCAATCCAATTTCAGTTCTAAAAGAGGTCTTTGGAAGATAAGAGAAAGCATTCATGAAAACCCAAAGTAGTCCACTTGTAGGCATGAGAAGACATAAAGGTGGTAAGCTTCTTGACCATCTACATATTCAAGTGGTTGGTGATGAGCATGATTAACATGACAAGTTGCTTTCATGGAGTGATAAGGATGAAAGAGGAATCATCTTTGGCCCTGGTTGAAAGTATGGTAAGATTTTCTTCACCTCAAGAGTGAGGTCTTGTAAATATTAGACTAGGTATGTGTCTTGGTTTCAGTTGTGTGTGTTCCATAAGTGTTCTTGAGAACACATATTTGTTTCCTTTAGTGTGTCTTGTTTTGTGTGTCTTTCCTTTGTGTCTAGTGTCATTTTAAAGTAAATTGAATGTCAAACTTGTACATATGTGACTCCATCACCCAATGGACAGGATTAGGCTATTGTTATTGGCATAGCAAGCATACCACCCTTAGGAAATCATCAAGAATGTTGACTATTTAGACCAAAAGTCAAAATAAGTCAACCCAATATTGTAAAAAACTCTTATAATGTTCTATTATAATGTAATAAGGTGTGTCATGGTTCTTTTTATGTCATTTAATGAGCTATTAACCTTGGTCATAGTCAAATTTAGTCTTAATTCATTTCATGTCACTTAGGGGTCACATTTGAGTCATTTATGATCATGATATTATTTTCCTTGGTAGACAAGTGTTACAAACCCTATTTTAGCATCCAATATTTCATATCCTATCAATCATGTCAATACTAACTGAAAAACTCATAGGTTTCTAACTGAAATCAAGAAAATAGTTGAAAAGGAGGAGGTTTTGGTAGTTGTATGGCCTCTAAAAGAGTGTGGCACATATAGAAAGCTTATAAAGTGGCTATTAAACTTAATTGATATCATCTTGACACTTTTTTAAACTTTGAATACTCAAAAATGGCTAAAAACCATTTTGCTCCTCCATCGCTCCATTAGACATACAAAATTGGTCAACAGGTTTCTTCATGGTACGATCAATAAGAGAGGTTCTAAGTCAAATAATCTTGGTGGTAGATAGTACACTTGGTATAATTCATTTTTATGGAAATATTTCAAGTATTGGTTGCCTATGCTTTATGAACCATCCTTTATAAGTTGACTAACTCATTTTACATGTTAATCCCCACACCCTACAGGTTTTCTTCTTGTATGATCTGGTCCATATAAATCACTTGATGTAATTGTTTTTGGGAGATGTGTAAATCCTTATTTCATGGTTTCCATCCTTGTTTTCATGTTTAGAGGATATTTGATGAGCTTAAACTTCTTAAGATGCAGGTTGAGATCTCCATTGCTAGTTGCAGGCAGGTTCATCAAATACATAAGTTGTTATTTCCTTGTAGTGGTTTCAGAGGAAGGTGATATTTTGTGTTTCATGATTCCCATGTCTTGTTAATCCTCTCTCCTTCCAATCTTAGTCTCAAAGGCTACATCCATGGAGTTGCAATCAAAGAACATGTCAACATAGTCAATCTTTTCATGACTATAACCTACAGTCAGGTGTTTAAAGGTTTGCATAACATCCATGGAGGTGTAATGAAGAGTTTAAAGATGTGTTGAACATACCCTTGTAACATAAATAATAAAGCCAAGCTATCCAAGTGCTATGTAATAGATTATAACTACTAATCCTCCAATGTACATAGTCCTGCACCATTGATAGACATCTACAAGTGTCCTATAAGAGATAATCATATTGGAATTGGTTTGAAGTCCCTCATGGTGGAGATGATTCATTTTAGGATTGGTAGGAGGTTTAGAACTGATTATAGACCTATACACTATGCATAATGTCCATATATCATGTTCACTGGCCTACATCATGTAAATACACCTACAAGTGGCTTTCACAAAGGCCTGAAGGTGTTACATGAAGGCGTTTAAGCATGTTCGATCCCTCCTTAAAGTTTTAGAAAGTTGAGGAATGTCATAATAGTCATTATGGAATGTCATAATAGTCATTATGGAGCCATAGAGAGGCAGACATGCTTGAAGAAGCGATGTTCAAGTTAAGAAGTTTGTCTTAGGGATCCATTACCTTAAAAGCTCTGAAATAGAGCCTTATCACTTTTTGATGCTATCACATAATGAGGTGACATGGGGTCTAGATAAGTTTGAATGCCTCCATCTTGTATCCTCCATGTAGGGGTAACACCTTGCAAAGGGAGGTGAGAGGTGAGTGTTTGACTCCAATAAGTGGTGTAAAAAAGGCTCCTAATTTAGACATTCTTTCATTGCATAAAGTTAGTGTTCTCTATAGTATCTTAAACCTTAAGTGACCTTACAGTCCAAAATGACAATATAGGATCATATACTCATGGTAAGTGTCCTTATTTGAGTTGAGGATGGTACCAATAGCTTAGGGAAATTTTGAGGGAGTTAAAATCTAGGATTTTAACCCATATCACAACCTACAAGTGTCCTTTCAATCCAAGAAAAGCAACCTACAATCTAATTGTAGTGTGACAATGCACTAGTATAGGGCAGTTTGTTCTTATCTCAAGTCTTAAGCATGAAGTGAGTCATAAGGTGGGTTTAAAATGACCTTAATGACTTCAAGGTAAGCATATGAAAATGTCATGAGGTCCAATGTTTTAATACAAACCTACAGGCATGTCTCCCTCTTGAGCAAATAACACAATGCACAATCAACCACTCTTACCTAGTCAAGAAAAGGTGAAGACACTTAGAGTTGGCAAGAAAGTATGAGTGGTAGACCCAATTATAACATCCAAAATAGTGACATACCATCTCATAAGACTCCCATAACAAGGAAATAGGGCAAGAGTTAGCTTTTAATAACAACTACAATCAACTCACAAAATCTTGCACATAATGAGTTCTCCACAAGTTTGTTTTGGGTTTTGTGAGGTTTGGAGGTACTATAGGTATGGTTCAACCCTATAAATTTGTACAGAAGGTATATATCACCTAATAAATACCCTCATATCATCATTTTATTTGAGGTAATATAGGGATTGCCCTTTGTTATGTCTCAGACAGAGAGCACTCTTAGATGCACATACCCTATAGGTTTGTCATGAGAATGGTAAAGGAAGATGCCAAGAAGACTCAGATCATTTTAAAGAGGATTAGAAAGTTTTTTTAGATATGGAAAAATATGGAAAACAAATCATAGGTGTTAAAATCCCAACATAGTGGCCCAAACCCACATAGGTGCTGTCAAGTCCACTAGGCCTAGGCTAGGCCTAATGCCTAAAAGAGGTCTAATACCACATATAGGGCTAGGATAACATTTAAATGCATGAGAACATATTCATGGGGAGTAATAAGGTTCATGATAACCTTTAGTATACAAAGAAGGTCATAGAGAAGCCATTTCTTGGCTCAAGAACATGATAGGGTATGTAGAATGCAGAGAGGAGCTCGAGAAGGCAACTTTGGAATCTCACACCTGTACGGATGCTTAGCATGGGAACCTAAGGAGTTGGGATATGATGAATAGGGTCTTAAACAAGGTTTTAGTGGTATTTTTTCACAATTTCAACATCATAGTTTTATGAACAATCCTTAGAGGTCAAAATTACTCCAAACCCTCTAAACCCCTTGATAATGACTTGATGGAAAACATGAAAGAAATGAATTTATATGTGCTATTTTGAGAAAGAAACTAATTTGAGCTTGTAGAGGACTCCCCAGGGATCCTTCACATCAATTTGGCCTACCCTAATTTTATGGATAGGGTATAAAATGGCTTTTCTTGACATATTTTGATGTTTTATAGATACATAAGGGTTTTAAAGGATGAGGAACACTTTGGGAGATAGAATGAGGCCTAATCAAACTCCCCATGTCCATCTCTTGCTTTAAAAAAATCACATAAGTACCTCTATAAATACCTTCACTTCAGCTAGTCCAAACTGGCATAGTGAATGAGAAATGATCACCAAGTGAGAGGGTGATAACTTCAATTGGGAAGCCTTTTAAGGTTTGCCTAGTGAATATAAGGTCAAGAGGACTCTTGACAAGTATAAAATCATCCTCTGTATGGATTGGTTTGAGAAAATAGAGCACACCTTAGTGCCAAGTGTGAAGGATGAGTGAAAGAAGGGCGATTAGGATTGCAGGTAGTGAGAACACTTGGCCAAAAGAATATTGATGATTAGGGACACATCTAATGCATATTGGAGAGCATGTTTCTAACCCTTCCCTCATAGTGAAATGATGTCATTTTTACCTAGTCTGTTGTGGAGCATTCGAGGAGGACCAAATGATGAAGGCAGTTTCTAAGCAAGCAATCAAAAATTCCTATGCCAGATCTGAAAGAGTTTCATGCTTGGAGAGACATTTGTCCATAGAGACCTTACATGGTATATTCCATACTCCATTCTCCTACAAACATAACTCCTTCTCTTAGCTTAACAAGTGTTTTAGTGACTCTTTAACTTCATTTTTCTCTCTCCTTCCTCACATTCTATAAGTACTAGCCATTGTGGCTCTTATCTCATAATTACACAGCATGTTGACAAAGCCCTACTAGTTTGATGTTGTACTTTGACTTTGAATAATATATGCAATCTTGCTTTGAGTTCGCAAACATCTTGTCTAAGTGTGCAAAGCGATGAATGGTGAGGTCTAGTGATTATACCCTTACTTCTCCTTGTCCTTTCATGTCTAGTGTAAGAAGTTCTTATTCTAACATGTCATATAGAGTTTAGCCAGTGTGTTTGGCTCCCTTCAAGTGTGAAAGTGCCCTTAGAGTGTGCAATCTATCCTCTGGTCCACTTACCTTGAGATATCTTATGCATATCACCTCTATATTGAAATACTAATGTTAGAAGATCATAGGACTTTGAAGCTAGTTTGTAGGTCTTATTTCTTAGTGAAAGAAGTATGATAACATTGTGGAAATCCTTATGGTGTATCACCCCCTTAGAATATATTTATTTCATGCATACTTCTATCCCTTTTTCCCACAAGCAATCAGTTAGCATAGGTGATAAGCACTTCAAAATCAATTCAGGGGGCTAAACCTAGAGGTCTACTTCTACTATAGGTAAACCCACATACCTAGAAGTATTCCAATGTTACCCAAATATTAGAGTAGGCCTGAACAACCTCTTCTAGGGTGAAAGATTTGGTGACAATATTTTCATTATTTAAAACTTTGGTTGAGCATTAGGGTTGTGATACTTTCACCTTTTGGATGCATATAGGATAGATCACCATCCAATTAGAGGATGTATGACACATATTGTGCATTCCTATTATAGGCCATGAGGTGTAGGTGGAAAATTTGACATGGGTTGAGAGAAAATTAACCATGATTTATTTCATGGGAGATCAACTACGTATTTTCTCTAGTGATAATATGGTATTCGTGGATATAGTGACAAGCTTCTCTTTGTGCTTTTAAAAGTTCATATTTATTTTGATTATAGTTTTTATAACAGTTGATAGTAGTTGTTATGCTATAATTTTTTGCCCAAGGGAAAATATATAGGATATGGAGGAGCACAAGATAATTTATAGCTAGGGTCATTGTATGTTGGGTCATATATACTAGGATATTTATAAACTCACTTAGGAAAGAGGTAGTGGAGGTCTGGTAGCCGACACCCTACTACAAGTGTGGGATTATGAGCATATTATAGTGATTCAACCACCCAGGTTACTAGTTAGAGGATGGACATTGATGCATCTATATGCCACATGATGAATGCATCCTCGAACATATAGAATATATGGTCTAGATACAACTATATTCAGACAGAGGTTGGATATGCTTCAGAAAGCTCACATAGTATGGATCCCTAAATATAAAATATTTTATTGCCAAAGGATGTCCACATGATGAAACACATTAGGGTTTACATATGGTATTGGGACCAACATGGTAGTCTAGAGATATTTTAGTTTGATAGGGTGACCATATAATATGGTCTATAAAAATATTATCCACTAGCACCCTATGTGTGGCGATAGACAGTGAGGGCACTATTATCCAAAATGGATGCCTATGCCATTATATTTTGAAACTTGTTAACTAGGCCTTGTTTAACTTTGTTGATAGCCTTTTGGTGGTCTTGTATTGATGTCATGCTTTGTCTTGGTATGTGTCCTATCAAGTTGTCTTAGGTTGTTTTAGGATCTCTTGCAAGGCATAGTCAAAATGGTAGTCATGTCACCTCAACTTGATAGCTAGTCTCCATGGTCTTGACATTCTCCAAAGCATTTAACAAAGATTAAGGTAAATTTGGAGAAATTAAGGTAAAGAGGGTTTATGGTCCTATGTTTATTGCTAGCCACTCCTTGCAAAAACCTCCATTGTCATGAGCAATAAGATCTAGGTCAATCTAAATATAGTTTGTTAGGGTGAAATGGTCACACATCAAGGCATTAAATGTGGTCATAAGCCTTATTGGTTTGAGAATTATTTTTATTAACCCTCTTAAAGGCATTTCACACCTTGCCAATGTACCATAAAGCGTTCATAAAGCTTGGCAAGTTAATTCAAAGACAAATTTGGAGATTTGTACGTGCAACAGACATTGGTGAAGCATATAGAAAGGTATTCAATGTGGGAGGTGGAAGGAAATGGTCATGTAATGTTAGCTTTGGTAGGCATAATGCATGTTTTAGTCTCCTTCCTTACCAAAGGGGCAATTTCAAGAAGTTTTATGAGATTGATAAGCAAATGAGAGCTCATTTGAACATGTTTCAAAAATGGAAAGCATCCTCTTACCTTTTCCAAGTCAAACCTAGGTTCGATAAGGTGTTATAGTTCCATACAAATAGGAAACCTTTTCCATTTCTCCATCGAGCTGTTGGAAAGCTTGTGAAGGCTAGTTTCAAGTGATCAACACATGGAGGAGAGAGACAGTTGGATCTAAAGTTCTTGTGAAAAGAAGGGGACCCAAATGCCCTTTCAATTTGTGGCATTGATTGTCTCATCAAACCCCTATGGTTTATGAACAATAGCTAACAAGATAAGGCTTTTTATACCCTTCTAAAACCCCAAAGGCACAGTTTCCCCTTATGTGAGCATGTTTGAAAGTTTAGGGATACAAATGACAAGTTATAAAAGCTTCTCAAGGGTCTGTACAGTATTCCCACATCATCTTCCACCATCACTTGGCATGTGTGAGCAATCAAAAGGCATCATGTTAGGCAAGTTACAGACTTGAACATGAGGTTTTGGAATACTAAAAAAGCATGACCAAGTGTATAAAACATTCTCCCAAAAGAACAATAAGGTCTATAAGGTCTCTACATGGGTGTATTCATGAAGTTGGAGGGACAAAAAGAGGATAGAATTCTACTTTTCCCCCAAGAAACTATTCCGTGTATGTAGTTATTATAACCGCATACACAATTCTTGAACTTAGCCTCGATGGTTACCAAGGTTAAACCATATACACGTAAAAAATGAATACACATAAAAATTATGTATTCAATTTTTATACAATAAAACACAAAAATGTGAAATCCAAATCATTTGCCATTTCACATAGCAGAAATCATGAGCAAAAGAAGGAAGACCAAACCCGCATTTTGGAACAACAAGTTTGAGAAAGTAAAATTTCACATTTTGGAGCCACCCCACCTTCAATTCGATAATGCCACATTGAAGTAAAGGTAAGCCAACATGTTTTAGTGTAATTAGACCCTAGTTTTTTCAATTTTATTGTATTTTTCTTGAAATTATTTTTATTTTTATGTTTTTAGTGCCAACACCTGAACCCCAAAACCCTCCTATCCCTCTTAACCCTCCAATTCCTCCTCACATGTAAAACCCTCCTAACCCTCCTCCCCCGCAAAACCCTCCTAACCCTCATGTAGTTCCTCAAATCCCCCAAGGTAGTCAAGAGGATTTAGCAAGCCATAGTAAAAAATAAGCTCAAACTTGAGAATTTGATTAGGTCATTAAGGGATCCACACTCAAACAAACCCCATTGAATTTCCATGGCAAACACACTATAGATATTAGTAGATCAAGTTGAGTTATTAATGGGTCAAATTGATAGGTGGGATGACTATAGAAATAGATATAGGACATACTATTCTAACAAATCGTCAACAATCGCTGTGAAAGATAAACACAATCAAATTCCAAATTTGTGCCCTATTCATTAATGGGAAGACTGGTGAACCACTTGATCTGATGGCCAAATAGATTCCAATCCATTGGTGCACTCATGATTTGCTCAAACAAAAATTTTGGGATCGATGGTGGATGGTCTTTGATCACCCACCTTGTAACAATAATGAGGTCCCACTCTATTTTATGATATAATTATATTGTGAATTTGTGTTGAATGAAATACCAAATTATTTTAATTTCTCAGAGTTCTAGGGTAGGGAAAAGGGCTCTACATAAGATAGGCCAAGGGAATGGCATGCATCTAATCATCTAGTGAGAGCACGTGTTGACAAACCCCATCCTCTTGAGACACTAACCTCTACAATCAAGGAGACTATAGAGATTGATACCTTGCATGCACTTAAGGTGCTTACTGGCACTCTTATCTAGCATATGAGTTAGGTTTCTCATACTCCTCCTGGTGAGGGTGGACATGATGAGGCTTCGTCTAGCATTGCTACCCAACGATCTCACTTATGAAAATCATGTGGTGTTGCATGCATTGGCCCTGATGTGGAGGATGAGGATATTATGCAATCCACACATTATGGTTTTTCCATGGGCCTAGATGATATCGATATTTCTATGTTTCAACCATCTACATTTCATCCGGTCACCTTGCCTAACACTTCCGAGGTATGTTTAATATTTTAATTATTAAAAAAAAAGTGTTAGACTTGTTAAATTTAAAATATTTATACAATTTAAAAGGTAATTTCATGTATATGAACTATTTTTATGTTGCAAGAAGTTTGTGGAGTCCAGATGAGCACATGTGTTACTCAGAGTGAGCATGTTGTTTATATCTATACAAAGGTAATTTATAGTGATTAATTAATGTTATTGTTCATTGTACATATATGTTGCGTGTGTGTGACTGTGCATGCATGTGTACGCGTATTTTAAAGTGACTAACAATGATATTTTCTATGTTCAGTTGATGATCATAGAAGACAATCTGTCATCTATTGGGGAGGGAACAAATATAGCTGTTGCTACTGCGATTTCATCTACACAACAACTCTTTGAGGTACATGGTCTAGTTATATATTACATAATGTTTAATTATAAATATGGATGTGTGTTTTGTAATTATCCTATATATTTGTGCAAATAGCTGACACACAAAACAACATCATCATATATATTAGCAAATAATAAATGATTCTTCAAACTAGCTATCTCTAATATTTAATAGTAAATAAAAAATAGAACCGTGATAACAATCGTATAATACTTGTCTTAGAAAGTCTAACTTCAACAACCTTTGTTTCTTGCATTTGATGTAGGTTGAAATGACAAAAGTCTACATGATACAAGAACATTGATTATGTTATGTTTGCAAAGCTGGATCTATTTTATAAAAGAATTTTAAAAACACTCACTTCATAGAACTCATCTTTTTGTAAAAGAATTTTCCCATTGAGAAGTTCGGTTTCTCACATGTACAAAATCTCATTTTTTTACTTTTTGCTACAGAAACTTAATGTTTCAAAACAAAAAAAATAGTAATGTTTTGAATTATTGTACTTTAAATTTTTTAAGTACTTGTGTTTGCATTATATTGAAGTCTTCTTTATATAGCATCCGTTATATTCATGTCACACCCATATTCATTTTCTAACTGCTTTCAAGATCAAAAGACATCCCCTATCGCATCCCAAATGAACCAAGGTATAAAAATAAAAACCCACATCACATTTGAGGTACTTAAATGTATGCCCAGGTCCACATCTATAGATACTTATACATCTAACATGCTCATACATGCTTATTTATTTTTGGTCAAAGGTTTGTTATGTGATAGTAATCAAAATGGATTTTGCATTGATATATGTTGCAACAGTGTTTTTTTAGACTCTGTCAAATCTTAGAGGTTACTTCAAATATTCTATACATTTATACTCTTTGTATTAACATTTAAGAATTATTTTGATACACTTTCAATGGAAGAATTGTATTTAGAAATGGTGTGCATGTGTTGTTTGTTTAGTTAGTCTTTCAACATTCTAGTATAATCCCTTTGAAATGGTCATTGTTTATGAACTATTGCTTTAGGGATTTATGATATTACAAGGACCATGTTCACTTGACTATGATTGTATGACATTTGTTGCTATTTGTATTAGTATGTTGTGAGTGTCATGATGATATTGCTTAAAGAGAAAAATAACTTCTAGTAAACCACCAAAGCTGGTTTTGTTATAAATCATGTTTGGGCTCTATAATATTATAAGGACCATTTTCACTTGACTATGATTTTATGGCATTTATTTCTATTTGTATTAGTATATTGTGAGTGCCATGATAATATTGCTTAAAGAGAAAAAAATTAACTTTCAATACCACCAAAGTTGGTTTTGTTATAAATCTTGTTTGCTCACTATATTCATCTTTAGATTGTGGAGGTGGGACACTAGTGTTATGAAATTACTTAGCAATAACAAGTATAATTTATGGGAAGTGACCCCTTGTACTATATGCTTGTGATTAATGGGCAAGGCTCACTTTTAATGAGCAACATTCATATCGCCATGATAATGGAAAGCTAGTGGTGCTTCAATGAGTGCAAAAAGGTGAATGCCATGTTGTAGGCAAATAATTCATGTAAGCATTGTGTTTTCAATATGTTTATCAAATTATTTTCAATTTTGTACTTTTTCTTAAAAAAACTTTTCCTTTCTACTCTCAGGGAATAGTCATTACTTCTGAATATTATATAACAGAAGAGCCTATTTATTTTTAATGCACTTATGTTCTAACCATAACTAAACATAGTATTTTCAACAAACTTGATTCGAAAATTCACATCAAGAATGTGGATAGGGTTTGTGCTTGTTCCCATATTACATTAGTTTCTTGTAGACTTACCTGTCATCTATTTGCAGAGTCCCAAAAATAATTTTGACTTGAATCCCAAATTTACGTACTAGCACCAACTTAGGCCAAGTTATTGATGATCACTAGTACTTGCTAAATCCTAGGCATGTTGGCAGCTAGTGTAAAAACATATCCTTGTTGTTGGTTCTATGATTGTCTATGTTGAATATTAGTAGAAAACCCCTCCTAAATTGGATATTTGTGATTTGCATACTTTGTCATTATATTGCCTATATCATCCTTATATTTGTTCCCAATCCAATGGTTTGAGACTTCCCTTTCTAAAGCTTGTAAAATAAAGGACATTTTCAAATATTTTTGTATCTAACATGTTTGATTTTGATTATTGTCTTTGTGATTGAGTCAAGTTCTCACTTGGCTATGATCCGAACAACATATCAACAAATTTTGTTTAAGTTATTGTGATTGTTATCAAAGAGTTTTGTATTTTTCTTCTCCAACCATCACAACAACTTGAGAGATGCCCACGTGCCCCAGATAACATTCCACTATTACCAAATAGGGTAGAGGCTTAGACTTTGCAGCGTTCATGGATGACATTAAGGTAAAATCTATAATAGAAACACACATTTTGGCCTGCCACAGTTGGACATAATTTTATTCTTATTAACTTTCTATTTAACTAGTTTCCACCTTTTATTTTTGTTGTGTACACAATGCTCCAAGTTGTTCTTTCTTCTTGCTTCATGCATGTGCTCACAATCCCACTACGGTAGATCTAACAAAGGAGCAATGGAACCCAGAATTATCTTACCAATTTAAGCTTATAAACATGCAATTTCATGTATATTTCTTGAAACCACTGATTTATTTCGAAATTAATTTCCTTCTATTGTTTTACATTCTACCTCTAAAACATCATTTTGCATTCTTTGACACTGCATACCAAGATTTTGCAAGTGGTGACAAAGAATGAGATGCTAAGGCAATCAAAATATTTTTGGAGTAAGTTGTCTTATGACTTTGTTGTAAACATGTATGTGGTTGTAGGTAATAATATGGATATTAAATATGTTTGTATTTGTACAAATTAAAATATTTTGCTACAATAACATGACTTTAGAACAGGCTGAATGTTTGACGAATGAATTTCACATGTACATAACAATAAACGCATAAAATATTATGTCAAAAATATTGTTTGATTGAAAATATTAGTAAAAAATGTATTTAATAATATCTGACCTGCTATGTTTTAAAACAATATAAAAAAAATCACTACAAAAATATTAAATACCTAAAATATTGAATATTTAATAAATACAACATATAATTTATAATTATTTATAGTTTACATTAATGATTTTAAATTTTCATGAATTCATAAAATCTATTAATCTTCACAACTATAATTAACATCTCAATACTGACCAATTCTAAATATCCCTTTTTAACATATACTAAAACCACATCATGAACCTGATTTAAAAACAAAACTATCTTACAGATATTACAAAATTTGACATCACAGTCCTGTGACATGTCCTTGTGACAAGTCAAGCCCGGTTATGGCTAAGCACGAAAATCAATAGTGCGAACAACCCACGCAATCAGTCCTAAAAGACAAAATCATAAAATTAAATGCAACCCAAATGGGCCAAAAATGAAATTTAATTTTCCAGATGGCCTTATCCCAATGAACTGTGGAATTTGTTGGACATGCACATCCAAAGATATGACTAGACATGATACAAGTCTATCTGCATCGAATAACCTCGCGCAATTAACACATTTCAATGTCTACACCAGTCTATCCGTCTATGGTTCTTTCTATGGTGTCTCATGTTTTATTTTGGCAGTCCTGAAAAAAAAATTCAATGGACCAGATTGTTCGACTCAAAAATTCTAAGGTAAGCAACATCTTCCTCCAATTTTCATGCTGAAAAAACATTGAGAGTATTGAATTCCTTTCAAATCATAGGATTATTTTGTACCGTGAAATTTTACCCTAAAAATGGACGAGGAAGTTGTGTGGGCACAATTACCTGAAGAAATCATGATAAGGGTATTCATTCTTTTACCCATTTCTGCCATAATTCACCTAAAGTTGGTCTGCAAACAATGGAACGAACTACTTTCATCCAAGGGTTTTACCTGCCTTTGGTCCAAAATCTCCCCTCCTCGGCTGCCCTTAATCATCATGTACCAATCCAGAGATAAAATTGCTGCTTATGACCCTTCACAGGCCAGGTGGGTAACCATGGGTATCACATTTCCAGTGGGTCTTACGCACAGAAGGATTCTCGCCTCTGATGGTGGCCTTATTTGCTATGGCAGTTTTTGTGAAACCACCCAATTGCTAGTTATTTGTAACCCTGTTACTAAATCATGGAGAATTTTACCTGAATTGGGCTTCAGTAAGGAGAGGTTTTTGATTGGGATGAAGGCAGACACATCTAAAAACAGCTATAATATATATATTGTAGAGAATCAGAATGATCTTTCAAATTTTGACTTTGTGTGCATTAAGGAAGATGTAAGGGTGATGGTGTATGATTCTCTGGCTGATTGCTGGAATACCCACTACTTCAAGGAGGCTGAGATTAAGTGTGGATGCAAGAGGGACAGGGCTGTGTGGGTGAATGGTGTTTTATTTTCTTTGTCATTGACAGGACCCCCACATGGATTAAGTATTTACAATGCAGAACTTGATAAATGGTCTAGATTGCTTCTTCCCTTTGAGATTTCGATTCCTCTTTCACCGTCGGTGCTTAACTGTAATGGTAGGTTGGTTATTGCAGCTGGAGCCTGGGAGTATTTGCCTTTCAGTAGTTTTGATTTATGGGAATTGGATAAGGAATCAGGAAAGTTGTTGAAACTGGATTCTGTTCACTGTTCTGATTTAGGGCAGGTCACTGCAGAGCCTCTGCCAGTGGATACAGTCAAAAGAATTGTAGATGGTAAGGTGCTTTTTTTTCATGCGAGAGGAATATCATGCCCTTTTCTATGTGACCTTGGCAGCGGTAGGTGGATGACTTTGCCTCGGTACCATGATCCTTGCCTCTCAAAATTGGATGCCATGCCTTTTTGCCCTAGCTTTTTGGCCGATGTGTAGTTGAATCTGTTTGTTGCCTTTTGTGCTGAAAGACTGAATTCAACATTACAAGGAGACACCCGTAGAGATCTGTTCTCTGTGAACTCATTTTGGACCTGTGGGCATGTAAAACCTGAATGGAAAGTTGCATCCAGCCAAGGTTTCTACAAAGTTATACAACAAGGTTCAGAAATACTTGCAACTGCTGTATGAATTATAATGTATGCGCCAGGTATCAACTTGCTTCCCTTTGCAATGATTATTGTGTGGTTGGGAGATCAAATTTCTCCAACACACACAGTTTGATCTGGAGAGCAAACTTGGTTGTGTACTATTAACTGATAAAATGTAAAGAGACTTTAGCTTGTTTTAATACTAACCTAACTGCTTGTTTTAATACTAACCAAACTGCAGTTAGTTAACACTTTTGAGCGTAATAATTAATAGAAAAGCCTTTTCAAATAAGCAGACATTTCATCTGTGTTTTATGTTTCTGCTGCTTACATTCTTCTCAATTTTTATTACTGTTTTCCTGTTGTTTCTGTTAATTCTTCCTGTGTTGTTCACAGTGCACAAACATTTGCCTTACATAGAAGTCATACACCTGAAATTCTATTTGTGCACCTTGCATTGTGCCAGGTCAACATTGTCCTATTTTGTATTACACAAGGAAAAACAACTTATAAGCATTTTGAGAATCTTTTGTAGCAATCTGGAACTTGCAGGGAGAATTAGATGTCTTTCAATGAATCATGCTAAATATCTGTCTCCCTAAGCTGCATGCGTTTTATGAAATGCCAAATTTTTTCAATGAGTAGAAGTGGAGCGGTGAGATGCCTAATTTTTCCAAACCCCAGAGATCCTAATGCAGCATAATTAGAAAAGGGAGAAAGCCCCTAATGCGTCTTTTGTATAACATTTTTTTTGTAATTCTGCCTTCTATGTGATAACCATGATGAAATTATGCTTTTTGACGAGTATTATAGACTTGGAGAATTGTCCTTTGGATGACCTTGCACTGTAGCTAAAATCACAACAAAAAACCGTAGGTTTTCTTCTTTCCTGTAGCACTGAGTTTATTAGGAAAAGAGGGCTTTTTCTAATTAATAAATATGTGTCCGAGTTTGCTATAAGGAGGATGGCATCAAATGCAACTTAGTTCAATGATGGCTGGAGGGCAATAGAAAGTACATCATGTAGAAGGATAATCATAATGGTATCATAATGGATCTTGCGTAGGGGAAATCTACTTTAGCTGGCCTTCTATGCGATGGTGGTAAAAATGCATAATCATTTCAATTTCAAACTCAGATTGTAACATTTCTAATGCTTTCTCTGATTTTTTTTGTACTGTTTATTATTATCCCCAACAGAGGTACATATTCTGGGAACTCTAGTTGATATGGTTTAGTACCCTCATAAGAAAGTTTTTTTTTTTGGAGAAAAGTGATATTGATGCGGGAGCATCGAAGGGGATTGTGCAATCTTGCATCACCCAAAAACAATAAAAAAATAAAAAATAATTTTTTAGTTTGTTTGTTTTGTCGTGATGTACAGCTGCCAATCCAAACAGCTGAGTGTTTTCTGGAGCTCGTTCTCCTAAAAATGGAACTTGTAACTGCCCCGTTGTAGAGGAACTAGGTAGACGTATTTGGGCAGATTAGCTTATTTTTAATTATCAGACTACTACTTGGAGGAGCAGTGGGCTGGACTAACGGAATTAATGGTAGAGCAGCTGTAGTTTGGGAGTTTATATGAGTTGATAGCACATATATTGAAAATTATGAGTTTTGGTGTTCTGAAGGAGTAACTGTGCCGTGAATGGCTATTACTCTCTCTTCTTTTTCTTCCTGCTATCTTCTGTCTCCCTGTGTAGACATAGCGTACTCTGCATACAATAGTTTTTCCACTGAATTAACATAGCTGCTGTATGTTGAATAGGTATTGCAGTCATTGGATTTTGAAGCTGCAGATATTGGACTGCCAAATTTGTGTTGTAGGTCCTTAACAGAGCTGCTGTAATGAGGAGGTTACAGGCTTGTGTGCATTGGTAAGATTTGCATAATTAGAAAAGGTAGCAAAGTATGTGAATGGACTGCATTTTAATATCCAAGAAAAAATTTGTTTGATGAACTTTAGAACTGTAGAGGACACCTACCAATGTGCATTGAAAGTGGAGGAGTAGTTGTCATGAAGGCAACATGTGAACTTCAGAGGCAGAGGAAGGTCCTTGTGAGGAAGAGGGCAAAACTTTGGAGGAAAAGGACAAAACTTTGGTGGAAGAGGACAACAGACCCATGAAGAAGGAGCAAATAGTTTGTAGACCCAAAATTTTAATATAAGAGGAAGAGGAGGTTATGCACCTCGAGGAGGAGGAGAATTCTATGGAGGAGGAGGATTCATGGGGAAATCTTTTAGGTGCAATAGGTATGCTGGTCATAGGTCATTTGAGTGCTCAGAAGAAACTCAGAATGGTGGCTGAAGGATTGAAGGAAAAGTCCATATAGCCCAAGGGGATGAAGTGTTGGGTCACCAATGCACACTGAAGGACTAAAGCAAGGAGAAGCCCTTGTGATGAAAAGAGTGCTCTTGAAACCAACAAAAGAGACAAATGAACCAGTACAATGTAAGAACCTCCTCAGGACAATCTAAAAATCTGGAGTTAAGTGCTATAAATTAATTATTGATGGTGGTAGCACAAACAGCTTAGTGTCTAAGGAAATGGTGGAGAAGCTTGGGTTAAAATGGACAATACACACAGCCCCTTTTAAAGTTTCTTGGTTGCTCAAAGGACATGAAGTGTTATGTTAATGAACAATGTGCAATGAACCTTCAAATTGGAGCTTATAGAGATGAAGTTATGTGTGATGTTATGCCAAAATGGATGTGTGCCATGTGCTATTGGGTAGGCCATGGCAATTTGATAGGAGAGCCATACATGATGGTAGGACTAATACATATACTCTCGTGAAGGATGGGAAGAGATTCACATTGAGCCCATTACAAGACAAGGAAGAAATGTAAAAACCATCCAAAAGTGATGTTAGTATCCGGAAAAGAGTTCCTAATAGAGACAAAGAAGAAAGATGTATGTGTTGCCTTCATTCCCAGACTTGTGCAAGCGGAGGCAAACACCAAGGTGAGTGATCTACCTGCTGAAATTCAGAGTTTGTTGGAGGAATATGTGGACATAGTGTCCAATGATTTCCCTGATGAATTACCACCAATAAGAAGCATTAGTCACCACATGGACTTATTGCCAAGAGCAAGTTTGCCAAACAAGGCAGCTTATAGGTTAACATCTCAAAAGAATGAAGAGATAAAGAGGCAAGTGCAAGAGCTGTTAAAAAAGGGCCTAATCTGTGAAAGTTTGAGCCCATGTGTGGTCCCAGTTGTGTTAGCACCCAATAAAGATGGAGAATGGAGAATGTGTATGGATTCTAGGGCAATAAATATGATCGCAATAAAGTATAGGTTCCCATTGCCAGGATGGATGATCTGATGGACTGTCTAAGTGGAGCCAAATACTTCAGCAAAATAGATTTGAAGAGCGGGTATCACCAAATTTGGGTAAAAGAAGGTGATGAGTGGAAAACAACATTTAAAACCAATGATAGGTTGTACGAGTGGCGGGTTATGCCATTTGGTTTGTCTAGTGTCCTGAGAACAATTATGAGGCTCATGAACGAGGTGCTGAAACCATTCATGGGTAAGTTTGTGATTGTGTATTTGGATGATATTTTGGTTTTTAGTGAGTCTAAGGAAGAGCACTTGAGGCATTTGAGACTTGCATTAAGTTGAAGGAAGAGAAGTTGGTAGTAAACTTGAAAAAGTGCAGGCAGCGTCATGAAAGAGGAGCTCATTTATTTGGGATTTGTGTTTTCACGATATGGGCTAAAAATTGACCCAGAGAATGTAAAAACAATAGTGGAATGGCCTTCACCAAGGACTATGTTTGTAGCAAGGAGCTTTCATGGGTTGGCTGGTTTTTATAGGAAATTTATTAAGAATTTTAGTGGTATTTGAGCACCCATCACATAGACAATAAAATGGAACAAGAAGAAGTTCCGATGGACAGTTGCAATAGAAGAGAGTTTTCAGTTATTGAAAAGGAAAGTGATAGAACAGCTTGTGCCCGCTTTACATGATTTTGAAAAGGTATTCCAAGTTGACTGTGATGCAAGTGGGACCGCAGTGGGCGTCGTACTCAGCCAAGAGGGTAAGCCCATTGCTTTTTTCAATGAAAAGTTAAATGAAGCAAAGAGAATATTTTCTAGTTATGATCAAGAATTCTACACGATAATACAAGCTTTAAAGAAGTGGTGAAATTATTATTACCCAAAGAATTTGTTTTGTTCACTTATCATTAGGTTCTGCAGTATATAAACATCCAAGATAAATTGAATCAACAGCACACTAAATGGGTAGGATTCCTTCAGAGTTACACTTTTGTTTTAAAACACAGGAGTGGGAAATTTAACAAAGTGGCAGATGTCTTGAGTAAGCGAGCTCGTGTTGAATGAGCTCCAAGATGAAGTCCTTGGGTTTGGCTCAATGAAAAAATTGTATGAAGAGGACTCATATTTCAGGGAAGTGTGGACAGCATGTAAGAGCCCAACAATTGTTGATAGAACTTCATGGCTGGAATATATGATCCAAGATGGTATGTTATTCAAGGGGAAGAGGTTGTGCATACCTCAAGGTTCCATGAGAGAGAATCTTTTGAAGGAGAAGCATAGCAGTGGTCTAGCTGGTCACTTTGGGTATGGCAAGATTTTGGCACAGTTGAGTGACACATACTATTTTCCATGGATGAGCACAGATGTGATGAAATTTGTGGAAAGATGCAGAATATGTCAGCATGTAAAGGGCAAAATTTAGAACACTGGACTCTATTAGCCATTGCCTATTGCAAATAAACCATGGGATGTGGTGACTATGGATTTTGTGCTCGGTATACCAAGAACTCAGTGAGGTAATGACTCCATTTTTTGTTGTAGATAGACTCTAAAAAATGACATAGTTTATAGCATGTAAGAAGACTAATGACACCACAACTATTGCAAATTTGTATTTTCAAGGTGTAAGATTACATAGGTTGCCTATTAGCATTGTGTTAGATAGAAATACTAAGTTTGTTGGAAACTTTTGGAGAATGCTGTGGAATAAATTGGGCACAAGACTAGATTATGGTTCAGCGTATCACACTCAAACAAATGGGCAAATAGAGGCTGTGAACCGGAGTCTTGGAAATTTGCTGAGGTGCATAGTTAGTGACAAACCCAAACAATGGGATTTAGCCTTGGCACATGATGAATTTGTTTATAATGACTCTATTAACAGAAGTACAGGTATGAGCCATTTCAAATTATGTATGGCAGCAACCCTAGAGAAGTTTGTGAGTTAAGGAGCAGAGTTGAAATGGCTAGGAGGAGTGCTGAAGGTGAGGAGTACGATGAAGCCATGCATGATGTACACATGGAGGTGAAGAAAAGGTTGGAAGAAAGTGGACATAGATATAAACAGTATGCCGATTTGAAGTGCAGGGAGAAGTCTTTGATGTCGGAGACTTGGTGTTAGCACATTTACACAAGGAGAGGTTCCGAAAAGGTGAGTATAACAAATTTAAAATGAAGAAGATTGGGCCTTGTAAGATTTTGCGCAAGTCTCAGCCAATGCATATGAAATAGAGTTGCCCGAAGGGGTAGATATTTCATCTTTTTTTAATGTTTCAGATCTATACCTGTTTGTTGAGGGTCACAAGTAAAGAGAACTCGACTGAAGACTCTTCAACCATTGATTGAAGAGTACAAATACTTGAGAAACTGAAAGAAGAAATGGAAGCCATTCTGGACATCGGAATTGGCAAGAGCACAGGAAATAAAGACTATTATTGGTATTTAAGCAAATAGAAGGGCGCACAACAGAGGATGCAACATGGATATTTGAATCCAAAGTTGTGAAAAATGGAAAATCCATTTATGAGCTCACGACATGTTTATGAGCAGGAGCTCATGTTTTATTTACCCTGGGTGTTTGATGCAGGAGCATCCAAGAATATTGTGCAATTTTGTATCACCTAAAAATAAAAAAAAAAAATGAAGTATATATATATAGCTGTCAATCTAAAAATAGAACTTATTGAACTGCCCTGTTTTAGAGGAAACTAGGTAGACATATTTGGGTAGATTGGTTTATTTTTAATAAGGAGACTAATAGTTGGAGGAGCAGTGTACTGCAGTAATGGAATGAATTGTAGAGCAGCTGTAGTTTGGGAGTTTGTATTAGTTGATAGCACATAATATTGAAGATTATTATTTTTGTAGTTCTACAGGAACGATTGTGCTGTGAATGGCTATTATTCTCTCTTTTTTTTCTTCCTGCTATCTTCTTTGTGTCCGTGTAGACATAGCATATTCTGCCAACAATAATTTTTCCACTGAATTAACATAGGTACTGTAGGTTGAATAGGTATTGCAGTCATTGGATATTGAAACTGCAGGTATCGGACTGCCAAAATTGTGTTGCAGGTCCTTAATAGAGCTGCTGTAATGAGGAGGTATAGGGTTGTGCATGTAACAGATTTAAGAGGTGCAGGTTCTGGTCTGTAACATTGGCCCCTGCCTTAATTGATTTTTTTTGCAAATTGAATCTGCAGATTGAAGCATTTAAATCTAACCAAAAAGGTAAATAATCTTGATGGAGAATAATGCATCAAGAAAACTTGTTCTTCAATGAGAAGCAAATTGGATAAATAGATATTAGAGCGCAACAGCTGGCCAAAAAAAATGTGCACTATTTCTTGACAAGACCCTTTGAAGTGCCGTGCTTTCAGAGAGAGTGGAAAGCCAGAAGATGAACTTGAGAATGAGGATGGCTTCCACAATGGTGAAGTAGGCTATGTATACTAGAAAATCTTCCATTTTGGATGTTAGAACATGAATAGCTTTGCAAGTGGTTTGGATTAACACAATGTGTGAATCCTGTGCAGACAGGACAGCTCTAACCCAAATCCAAACTGGTTGATCTTAATCTTTATTGGCATACTGACTTGAAAGACATGGATAATAAGAAAATTGAACATAGCTGGAAATGAACAGATTCTGATCACTGGGAAAGGTTCACTACATTTTGAGTTGATTCCTAGCCATAATGTAGAGCGTCACAACATGTACTCTATTTTGGTCGACGCCATACAAATGTGGAGTGTTTGGGTTCGTGCTGATACGATAGCTCATGTAGGAAGGAAACTTCTAGGAGAAGAGCGATATATATTTAAGAACACACACTAGTCCATGTGACTGTGAACAATATTTAAGAATATACAATAGCTTTGAATAAAATATAATGGCACGCTATGTCTCATCAGTTACGGAGCAATGAATTGACTGATTCTAAAGGAACACCAGGGTCAATACTGGGTACTGGAAATAACTTTCAAGTTTCAGATTTTAAGCAAAATACTTTTTGGATTTAGGTATGGCATGTAGTGAAGGCTGTGGTCTTCAGTTTGTTTACAGTCATGCTATTGGCTAGAAAATCTCAATAACAGAAGTTAAATTACAGCAGAAAAATTTAAATGGGAAAAACAACTGTAGTAGGTAAGATTTTAATGAGATTCCACCATGCCTCTTACGACAATACATAATAAATTACTATATAGCCGAAAACTACAGAAATAATGTCAAACTAACAACTTGGATAAAGAGCCTGGCCAAAAGCCTATAGAAACTCTCTATATCCATATTTATACTAACACTCGAGATTTATGTTTTATAAATATGGACATTTTTCCAACTGTAACCTCCTGGAATTGTTTGATAATTGTTCATTTATATGAGGTATGGGCATTATCTTACATTTGAGACGTGGCCAGATTGATACCTGTCAGATTTATGCTATCACATGTTTACTGAATTGATGACATTTAGTACTGAGATGTTGATGCCAACATGCTGACACCAGTGTGCCAACAAACTCATAATTTTCTAGTTTCTGAGCTTTTTCATTCTTTTTTCTGGATCTCTAATCATCTTGGAAGTCTTCCCGAGACATTGCAGTAGTTAATCACAAGTCAGACGCCACATGTTGAGGTTGATGATCTCTGACTCTCCATCATCTATATTATAAAATTCACATATATTTTGATGCAGATTTGTACTTGCAGCATAGTTTGAGGAATAAAATTTGTTTTCTCGACCCATCTTGCTCTTTTGATGTGTTGGGCTATAGGGTTGACTGCTCCCTTTACTCGTCTCTTCACTGTAGCATTTCTAAATTGCTTAGGTTCTTTGGGAAGAATTCTTCTACTTGCGGTGTGAGTATTGGTCCAATCAGAATTCAAAAAACTATGCTCCAATCAAGATATGCCTCGTTTAGGTTTCATGACTATCACGTGAATGAGGACCTTGAAGGTGGCTGACATGTTGGATAGATGCACGTCTAGAGGTGGTGACCCAAACACATCCGAGCTCTTCTCTCTCATTCGTACTTAACAAGTACTTTCTTCTGTGTTGAATTTGGAGATGGCCTCTTGGTACTATCTTTGGTACAAGACTCATCCATGGCCCCATTAATCTAGCGTTCTCCTCTCTTCTTGGTGTGATGTATCTCTCTGTTTGTCATGAAATTTTCCTGAGAACCAGGGTTTGAAAGTTTGAAACTTTGTGTGTAGTCTTCTTTGATTTGAGGACTCCCTCACTTGCAGACATTCAGTGCCTGCTTTAAGTATTGTCTATACTTGGCATTTCAAGTGTAGTCATGAGATGATAAGAGATTTCAAAATACAATTTAAATCTTTGTGGCCAAAAAAGACAATAACAATCAAAACATAATCACAGTGTCTCTAAGTCATAGAGTTCTCTAAAACCAACTTATACCTTAAAGTAAAACAGGCCTATGTGGATGTGTTGACACATGCATTTCATTCTATATTACGGTTGAGTTCGTTTGTCATGAGGATCTCAAGTATTATGATTATAACATAAACCTCAGAGTTTCCAAATGATGTATTTATTTCATGAAGGTACATATGGTATAAGGTCATAGCCAATAAAATAATTTAAAACCTAAACTAGATTACAATGTGAACAACCTTTGAATGTTACTCCCTTGCCATATTTTTTGACATCAACAAATGCTTTTTTCATTTCATCATCATTTTCAATGTCAAATACTATTGCTAGAATTAGTTTTTATGTTTTTGGGAACAATGTCAATATTTCCCTATTTGGATATAATTTGTGCAATAAACAAGGTCTTTATTATGTTGTTTTTCTGTCTTATAAGAAAGATATGCTTTGACCTATGTAAAGTTGTACCAGGAAAAGAATAAGAAAAATTATTTCAAAGAAAAGAGAACAAGCACGGCCTCTTCAAACAATGCACATGTATTGTGTATGTGTTATCAAATTCGCACTAAAGATGCACCACGTCACTTTTTGTTTTATGCATTGATTATTCTTGAAACAATATACATTGACAAAAAATGTAATCCCAGCGCATAATTCACAAAATATTTTTCACCAATTATGATAGGAATTAGCCACTATGCAGTGCTTGTTTTTAAGAAGACGCCATCTAACTACATCACTTCTTTTTTTAGTTTAGCTTCTCTTCCTAGCAAATACTTGGAGATCACCCTCTTTAATGGGTGGTCAAAAAAATAATTTTGGGACAAGATAACCAAAAACTTCCAGAATAAATTGGTTTTTTGGAAAGGAAAATGGTATTGGTGTTTTGGAAAGGAAAATGGCACTCTTGGGTAGGAAACATTCAATAAATTCAAGCTATTCTCCAAGCAATTTCGTTGTATGTGATATCAGTCTCGGAAGCTCCACTTAGTGTCAAATCCATATTAACTAACATTATGAAAATTTTCTGTGGAATGGTCATTCCAAGTCTAAGATTTTTATTTAACAGGTGGCACTGATATTACAAATTTGTTCAAGATGAATGTAGTTCTGGAAGCAAAAGTTTTATGGAGAATCTATCAGGGCAAAGATAGCACTTGGAGCATCTTGCTCCGAAGAAAGTATCTTGATAACATAAATGATCTGACCCGTATTTTTAGTACAAAATATTGGATGTATGGGTCTCACATTTGGAACTAAATTGGAAAATGTAGAGACTTTATCTTTCTCTCTTGGGATATTAAAAATGGTAGATTTGTTAATTTTTGGAAGGATGCTTGGTATAGTGTGGGCCCTCTTTGAAATCATTTGTCCTTCAACATTTTAGAAGAGTACTTTTCAAACCTATGGGGACCACTAGGTTGTAATTACTGGGTTGAAATCCAAAGTGAACGTGGCCCTCAGAGAAGATGGAAAAATCCAAGTCTTTATGCTGCCCCAAAGATTGCTTTGGTCTTCTTATTTTTGTCAAGTTCTTCATAAACTGTTACTATATCAGTAGCTCAGTGGAGATTGATGGATCAAAATGGTCTAGAGATCCCTCCAACAACTTTTTGGTGAAAGAAGGTTACAATAAGTTGATCTCTCATATTAATACACCTTTATGGCATGTGGAAAAAGTTTGGATCCTTCAAGGTCTTCCTAAAACTGACGTAAATTTGTGGTTTGTCATGAAGAAGAAATCTTCTTTTTGGGACATATTTTAAAAGATTGGTTTTTAGGGCCCTCTTGGTTTGTCTTCTATGAAGATAATTTTGAAACCCCAAACCACGTCTTCCCTCATTGCTCCTTTACCTTGAAAATTTTGTTTTGATTTTGCAAGAAAATGAACACACTTTGGGTAGTTGTCGACTCTATTTAGCAACTTTTGATTAATTGGATAGGAGGGGATCAAGTTAAAAGAATTTGAGAAATGACGCTGTCTTTGATCATTTGGAGCTTAAGGAAATTAAAAAAAAGTCTTTAGGCCCTGTCTTTATCTAAACATTTTATCACACCTAAAATTGATGCACTCCTTCAAGATGTCTTTAAGGCTAAAGTGCCACTGCCTAAAAATAAAATCATTGGAGAGGATCATCATATTCTCTTCAAAAGAAAGTTACCGAAAAACAACTTCACCCCCCCCTCCGCAAATTAACAAAAGATTATTGGCCTCTTGGAAGCCTCTGAGAGAAAGTTATGTCAAGTTAAATTTTGACGGGGTGTCCAAAGGTAACCAAGGTCTTTCTGGTGGAGGAATCTTTAGAGATTATTTGAGACAAGTATTTTTCGTGTTTGGCCCTCAACATTCCAGTATTTTAACAATTCTTTTCAAGCTCTAGCTCTTCTCAGAGGTTTAAAAACCGCTATTGATTCAAATTTTAAGAATTTATCTGTGGAAGGTGATTTTCTCTTGATTATCAATGATGTTAAAACAATATCTGATTTGTAGCAACTCAATTCAATCATTCAATATATCCTCCATATTATTATTATTATTATTATTATTATTATTATTATTATTATTATTATTATTATTATTATTATATGACAATTCTTAACCCTGCAACTATCGTGAGACAAACTCTCTAGTGTATTTCTTGGCTAACTTTGGAGCTCTTCACCTTCTTCCTAATGAAGATTGGCACTATGAAGGCCCCCTTCCTTGGAAATAATACAAATAATTAATTATAAAAGATTTGACCCGCTGGGAACTTTCATTTTGTTAAAGTTTTCGTTGAGGGATTTAGTGGTTTTAAATTTTGGAGTGTGTATTGTATCTCAATACATGGAGGACATTCTGGGGACTGATGACCAAGGCTTCTGGTGTTGGTGTCTTCCTACTTCCCAAGAGTGGTTCCATGGCGGTGCTTCCCTCTAGCACTTCTGGGCTAATCTAGGATGTGTAGCTTTTGGAATTTAGTTATTTGGTCTTCTCTTGTATCTGGCTTGTTGGCTTTGTGGCAAATTGCCTTTCTGAGTTTCTATCTCTATCTGTTCTCGAGGATTCTTTGTCTCTTTTGCTCTGATATGTTAGCCATAGCCTTTTGTAACATGAGTAAAGGCCCCTTTTCCCTTATTATTATCTATGGAAAAAAATATATAATTAATAAATGGTAGAACGATATATATCTTGATGTGGAACATTGTGATAGATTTGCCTTCGTTTTAGCATCTCAAATGTACCCTCTACAACATCTATGATGTTTGAAATCGATGATGAAAGTTTTGAGGGCCTACAATAGTGTTAGTGACTAGTGTAGTCTAACGAGCAATTTAATTGTTATGGCCCACAATGACAACAAAGATGTTGATAAATGAAAATTCGCATAACTAAAGTTGCATTATATGTATAAATCTTCACTTTGTGGGTTAAAAGTGCTCCATAATAGAATGCTAATACAGACTATGATGATTGCTTTAATGATTATTTTTGTGATAAAATAGAGTATAACAATTGTAGATATGTAGGTGACATTTGAATAAAAAGTTAAAAATATATACACTAATACCGACTTATAGAGCGCAAGACCTAAAAAGGGAGAAAGAGTGGGATGTTTGCCCCTAAGTCAAAGGGAATCTAAAACACACTGTAAGTCTAAGATAAGATTGGGTTGCATAACTAGGGGATTACTTATACGCAAATAAGTTTGTTAAATCAACATTAAAAAAATTCCATGAGACCATTTTAGGTGTTTAAGTTTTTCCCCACTTTGAGGTGTGAGGATAGGTTATTATTTGATGATGTAGGCACTCAGTTCAAAGTAAAACATAAGAAGGCTATAAAAAGGATATTATTGAATTGGATCTTTGGGACTAGAAATGATGCACCTCAAACCCTGCAAAGCCACTTTCATGTTGAGACATGGATGAGTCACAAAAATTTTTTGTTGAAAGTGAAATATTGAAATAAAACCCCTCCTTTGACTTTAATATGATAAGTCCATCTTACCATTAAAGGAGATGCAAAGATGGAGTGCATTTAAATACCTATGGTCGTTAGGTGAAGAGCCTTCACTTTTGAACAAAATCAATATCATTGAGAATTGAAGTTATAACCCTGTATGTCAGGGAAAGGGCCTTCAATTCCAAATTTGAGCTATTGAATCATTAGGTAAGGGGGATATTGAAGTTACAATCCCATTGTTAGGGAAAGGGCATCCAATTCTACCATGTTCCCTGTGTACTTATGTAATTAACACCAGTTACAACTCACTTAACTGCAACTTGAATACAATAATGCACATGCCCCTTTAACCTAAGTATGATAGGTTGATTTCCATATGACATCCTTGAATGTTTATAATGCTTCTTGAAATTAATTGTTGTTAAGTATAATGCTTGTTTATTTATAGACATTTAAATGTAAATTAGGCGTTGATTAACACATGAACCGATATTTAATAGTTCAAAGCAAAAAAGGCAGGACATAAAGGGCGAGTGTAATATGATTAGCTGACTAGGAAAAAAGGACCTAGAAGTGTTAGGATGAATTTGAAAAGTGTTAGAAGCATTACGATGCTTTTGGTGCATAGCCCTAAACATGAGATGCTAAGAAGAAGAAAGGAGGGTGATTCATAGTTAACAATCACACCGATAACATTGAATTACAAACAACAGTTGACAAATAGACAAACACACTAGAAATATATTAATTAACAACTAATAGATGTGTAAGCACCTTTTTTAGGTGTTTACACACACACACACACACACACACACACACATGATTAATTCACTGTTTAAGGAACGTCAACTTAAAGAAATAAAATCCTATATGAAAAAAAGGAACAAACTAAGGGGAAACCAAAACACCCATAGTCAACCCTTCAAAATTGATGTCAATCAATCACATTCCATTAAAATAATGTCGTTTATAGTTGATGTGTTTGGGTACGAGGATCATGGCATGTAAGCATCAAATGCGTTCACCATAACATAGTTTGATTATCATGCATGAATAGGTTCAACATTGAATTTTGCCACCACCCTATCAAACATTGACCAAAAGTACACCAAATGCAAGTTAATGAATTTTAAATTTTCTATGTTAGGAAATTTTACTTCCAATGAGCCCTTTGGATTGTTTTCACTACTCACAACATCCATTGAATCCTGTACAAGTGAAGAACAACAAACAAAGCCCATCCAGATTGGCATTTTTGTTGTCACAAGTTCCATTGAGATCCATCAACACATCTATAAAGCGAAACACATGGTAGGATGGTATTGCCTCGCAGTCACATAGTGCCTTTGAGCTTCTCAACAACTTTGTATAGTTTGCAGATCCATTTAATTGTTAATTCTAATCTATATTTCCTTTTGTCTATATCATATCTCCTTTACATATCTCATAGCCATGTGGCAACATGCTATGAAATGAGTTCTTATAGGGTCCACATCTTTATTTCCTTTGACCGTTATTATGTCTAGTCAAAGTGATGCATGTGTCAATCTCTCATTGCTTCGCAGTCTCAGGGTCATGGAGATGCCTCAAACTTCCAAATTTATTAATGTAATCTGCGGATCTATTCAAACTTTAAATCTGGTTTAAATCTCGAGGTTCACACATTTACTTGCATAATGAATAAATATATCACAGTTATATTCACAAACATTAATAAAGCGTATATACCACTTTAATAAAACTAACAATATTGAAAGAAAACACATGGTGATCATCAAATGTCATGATGTCACAAAGACATCGAGTCTCTTTTATTGTCAATATGGTCTAGTGAACTATGTAGATCCGTTGAAGTTTTAAATCTACTTTATCTTCGCATGTGTTTGATTTCTCCTACACATCATAAACATATTCGTGATCACATATTTTATATAAAACATGAATAATACATGTGAACATCGTAAAAGTGAATTTTAAAATAAGGTCACTTGGCATTTTAAGTGTAGTCATGAGATGATAGAGATTTCAAAATACAACTTAAATCTTTACGGCAAAAAAAAAGACACAACAATCAAAACATAGTCACAGGGTCTCTATATCACAGAGTTCTCTAAATACAACTTAGACTTTAAAGTAAAAGAGGCCTATGTGGATGCGTTGACATATACATTTCATTCTACATTGCGGTGGGGTTTGTTTGTCGTGAGGATCTCAAGTATTATAATTATAACATAAACCTCAGAGCTTTCGAATGATTTATTTATTTCATGCATATGGGATAAGGTCACAACCAATTAATTAATTCAAAATCTAAAGTAGATCACAACATGAACTAACCTTTGAATGTTACTCCCTTGCCATATTTTTTGACATCAACAAAGGCTTGTTTTGTTTCATCATCATTTTCAATATCAAATACTATGTTAGAATTAGTTTTTTTGTTTTTGGCAACATTATTGACATTTCGCCATTTGGATATAATTTGTGCAATAAACATGGTTTTTATTATGTTTTTTTTGGTCTTATAAGAAAGATATGCTTTGACCTATGTAAATTTGTAACAGGGAAGGAATAAGTCAAAATTATTTCAAAGAAAAGAGAAAATGCAAGGCCTCTTCAAACAGTGCACATGTATTGTGTATGCTTCATCAAATTTGCACTAAAGATGCATCGTGTCACTTGTTGTTTTATGCATTATTTCTTCTTGAAACAATTTGCATTGACAGAAAATGTGATGCCAACACATATAATTCACAAAATATTTTTTAGCAATTATAGTAGGAATTAACTGCTATGTGGTACTTGTTTTTAAGACAACATCATCGAACTACACAACTTATTTTATTAGTTTCAATACTAAACCATCTTAAAATAATAATAATAATAATAAGGCAAATTCTTGGAATTTTTGTAGGTTCTCTTCCTAGCAAATACTTAGGGATCACCCTCTTTGATGGGTGATCGAAAAAAGAAATTTGGGACAACATGACGACAAACTTTGGGAATAAATTGGTTTCTTGGAAAAGAAAATGGATCTCTTGGGTAGGAAACATTCAATAATTTCACGTTGTTCTCCAAACAATTTAAGTTTATATGATGTCAATCTCGTAAGCCCAGTTAGTGTCAAATTCATATTAACTAACTGTAGACACCCAATTCTGGGCTCCGACCAGACTTCAGACTGATTTTTACTAAACATAGCAAATTAAGCCTATGAATCACTGAACGTTCTAATTTTGTACATGCATTATTCATCAATGATCAAAATCATGTTGAGGCATCCCTATTTAGGGTATTAGTCTGTACACAACAATAACTGCTCACATATTCATCATCAGTTATCTTGCGACCTAACAACTAGCAATTTGACCTATGAACCCATTAAGTGGGGCACTTGAAAAAATCTTAAAAGAGCTAAAATGTTAATCAAAATGAATAATCTATTTAAACCAGATTAAATGCTTAGTTAAATTATCCATTTGAAATTAATGAATATTTAAAATTTCAAATTTCAAAATTTAAAATATCAAGCCTTTCATCATTGTTTTTATGAGTTGTCAAGCTCTTCCAAAATATCTCAAAATATCTAATTTGAGAGCCATGCTTAGTAATTGAAAATCATAATTACATGACAACTTTTAACTTAACTAAAGTTAGTCTCATTTCACCTAGGGTAAGTTTGAACTCATTTCATGTTTAAAATCAACTTTAATTACATGACGACTTTTAACTTAACTAAAGTTAGTCTCATTTCACCTAGGGTAAGTTTGAACTCATTTCATGTTTAAAATCAACCTTAATTCACCTTGAGTGAGAGTTAACTTTTGGAGGCTATAAATACAAGGCCATACCTATTGATATCTAATCTATCTTGGTGTAAAGTTATAATGTTCATTTGGATGCAAATAAATTTTTTAAGTATTGTTACCATGCCAAATTCATAATCCAATCAGCCAAGCCAAAGTGCGAAGGAGAGGAGCAAATGGAACTTCATTGATAAAGACTTATTGATGCACAAACCGAGCAAGCCACTTCAACAAGCCATTTTGGAGCTCCAAGGAAGGTAAAAGAATGAACTCTTTTGTGTTTTAGTTGTATTTTCACTTGTATGCTTGTTCCCTATGCTCTCCCTAATGTCTAGGCTAGAGGTGTTAATGTTTAGTATGTTATTTTGATTTGGTTTTATTGAATAACACTAGACTAACCTCCCCTCTGACGGATTCTTTGTACACACTAACATTATGAAAAATTTGTATGGAATGGTTATTTTGAGTCTAAGGAAATTTATTTAATGAAATGGGAATAGGTTTGCTTGCCTAAATGAAGAGGTGGCATTGAAATCAGAAATTTGTTCAAGATGAATGTAGCTTTAGGAGCAAAAGTTTTATGGAGAATCTATGAGGGCAAAGATAACATGTGGAACATCTTGCTCCGAAGAAAGTATCTTGATAACGTAGATGATCTGACTCATATTTTTAGTACAAAACATTGGATGTATGGGTATCATACATGTAGAGACTTATCTCTAACTCTCTCTGTTGGAAAATTAAAAATAGGAGATCTGTTAACTTTTGGAAGGATGATTGTTATAGTGTGGGCCCTCTCTACAATCATTCATCCTTCAACATTTTAGAAGAGTATTTTTCAAACCTATGATGACCACTGGTTTGTAATTACTAGGTTGAAATCCAAAGTGAATGGGACCTTCAGAGAAGATGTAAAAATCCAAGTCTTTATGCCACCAACTATTCCTTTGGTCTTCTTATTTCTTTCAGGGTCTTCTTGAACTGTCACTATATCATTAGCTCAATGGAAATTGATGGATCAAAATGGTCTAGAGATGTTTTTGACAACTTTTCAGTGAAACAAGGTTACAATAAGTTGATCTTTCATATTAATACACATTTATGGCATGTGGAAAAAGTTTGGATCCTTTGGGGTCTTTCTAAAAATGACGTAAAGTTATGGTTTATCATGAAGAATAAATCTCTTTTCTAGGACACAATTCAAAAGATTGGTTTTCAGGGGTCCTCCTGGTGCATCTTATGTCAAGATAATTTTGAATCCCTAAACCACGCCCTCCCTCATTACTCCTTTACCTGGAGAATTTGTAAGAAAATGAACAAACTTTGGGTATCTGTTGACTCTATTTTGGAACTTTTGATTAATTGGATAGGAGGGGATGAAGTTAAAAGTATATAGGCAATGGCCATGTCTCTAATCATCTAGAGCTTATGGAAAGAAAGAAACAATAGTCTTTAGGACCTATCCCTCTTTGAATATTTTCTCACACTTAAATCAAGGCGCTCCTTCAATATGTATATAAGGCTAAAGTGCCACCTCTTAAAAACAAAATCATTGGAGAGGATCATCATATACTCTAAAAATGAAAGTTATTGGAAAACTTCATCCCCCCTCCCCAAATCAACAAATAGTTATTGGCCTCTTGGAAACCTCCAAGAGAAAGTTATGTCAAGCTAAATTTTGACGAGGTGTCCAAAGGTAACCCAGGGCTTTCTAGTAGAGGAGGATCTTTAGAGATTATTTAAGATAAGTGTTTTCTTGTTTTTCCCTCAACATTCCATAATATTCTAACAATTTCGTTGAAGCTCTAGCTCTTCTCAGAGGTTTAAGAACCACTATTGATTCAGATTTCAGGGATTTATCTATGGAAGGTACTTTTCTCTTGATTATCAACAATGTTAAAACAAGAAGATATGATTAGTGGCAACTCAATTCAATCATTCAAGATATCTTCCATGTCATTCATTTTTATTATGACAATTATTTCTCCCACAATTGTTGTGAGACAAACTCTAGTATATTTTTTTGACTAACTTTGGAGCTTTTCACCTTATTCCTAATGAAGATTGGCATGATGAAGGTGCCCCTCCTTCAAAATAACACAAATAATTAATTATAAAAGATCTGAACCATCGATAACTTTCATTATGTTTAAGTTTTCATCGAGGGATTTAATGGTTTTAACATTTAGAGTGTGTATTGTATCTCAGTGCATGGAGGACATTCTAGGGACTAGTGACCAAGGCTTCTGGTGTTGGTGTCTACCTACTTCCCAAGAGTGGTTCTATGGGGGTGCTTCCCTCTATCACTCCTAGACTAATATGGGCTATGTAGCTTTTGGACTTATAGTTATTTGGTCTTCTCTTGTATCTAGCTTGTTGCCTTTGTGGCTGCTTGACTTTTTGAGTTTCTGTCTATCTCTATTTGTTCTCCTATAAGCTTCATTTGGCTCTCTTGGTGTGATCTACTAGCCATATTATTTTGTAACATGGGGTAAGGATCCCTTTTCCCTTATTATTATCTATGGAAAAAAGGAAATATAATTAATAAATGGTAGAATGATATATAACAAATATAGAGGGATAAATAGGTCATATCATATCTTGATGTGGAACATTATGATAGATTTGCCTTTGTTTTAGCATCTCCAATGTACCCTCTACAACACCTATGATGTTTGAAGATTGATGAACAAAGTTTTGAGGGCCTACATTAGTGTTAGTGACTAGTGTAGACTAACTAGTTGTTTGATTGTTATGGCCCACAATGATAGCAAAGATGTTGATAAATGGAAATCCACATAACTAAAGTTGCATTATATGTATAAATATTCACTTTGTGGGTCAAAAGTGCTCCACAATAGAATGCTAGTATAGACAACAATTATTATTTTAATGATTATTTTTATGATCAAATATAGTATAAAAATTTTATATATATATATATATATATATATATATATATATATATATATATATATATATATATATATATATATAGGTGACATTTGAATAAAAACTTAAAGATATATACACCAATATTGACTTATAGAGCACATGACCTAAAAAGAGAGAAAGAAGAGGATGCCTGCACCCAACTTAAAGGGAATCTAAAACACATTTTAAGTCTAAGATAACATAGGGGTTGCATAACTAGTGGATTACTTATACGTAAATAAGTTTGTTAAATCAACATAAAAAAAATTCCATGAGACCATTTTAGTTGTTTATCTTTTTCCCCACTTTGAGGTGTGAGGATAGCTTATAAGTTGATGATGTAGGCACTCACTTCAAAGTAAAACATAAAAGGATATAAAAAGAATTTTATTGATTTGGATCTTTGGGACTAGACATGATGCGCCTCAAACCCTGCAAAACCACTTTCATGTTGAGACATGGATGAGTCACAAAATAATAATTGTTCAAAGTGAAATATTGAAATAAAACCCCTCCTTTTACTTTAATATGATAAGTATATCTTACCATTGAAGGATATGTGAAGATGGAGTGGAGTTAAATACCTATGGTTTTTAGGCGAAGAGCCTTCACTTATGAACAAAATCAATATCATTGAGAATTAAAGTTATAAACCCATATGTCAAGGAAAGGGCCTCCAATTCCAAATTTGAGATATTGAATCACTAGGTAAGGGGGATATTGAAGTTACAATTCTATTGTCAGGGAAAGGGAATTTAATTCTACCTTGCTCCTTGTGTACTTATGCAATTAAGACTAGTTATGATTCACTTAATTGAAACTTGAATAGGATAATGCACATGCCCCTTTAGCCTAAGATGGTAGGTCAATTTCCATATGATATCCTTGAATGTTTAAAATTATTCTTGATATTTATTGTTGTTAATTAAATTACAATGCTTGTTTATTTATAGGCATTTAAATGTGAATTAGGAGCCAACTAGCACATGAATCAATATTTAATAGTTTAAAGTGAACAAGGTAGGAAATAAGGGGCAAGTGTAATATGATTAATTGACCAGAAAAAGAGGGCCTAGATGTGTTAGGATGCATTTGAAAAATGTTAGAAGCATTAGGATGCTTTTAATACATAGCTCTAAACATGAGATGCTAAGAAGAATAAAGGAGGGTGATTCATAGTTAATAATCACACTAATAACACTGAATTACAAACAACAGTTGAAAAATAGACAAACACACTATATTAATATTAATTAATGGCTAATAGATGTGTTAACACCATTTTTAGGTGTTTACACCAATATATAGTATGATATATATACTTGATTAATTGATTGTTTAAGGAATGTCAAATAATTGATTAATTGATTGTTTAAGGAATGTCAACTTAAAGAAATAAAATCTTATATGAAAAAAGGAACAATCTAAGGGGAAACCAAAACACCCATAAACAACCCTTCAAAACTGACGTCAATCAATCACATTTCATTAAAATAACATGACTTGCAGTTGATGTGTATGGGTATGGGGATCATGGCGTGTAAGCATCAGTTGTGGTCACCACAACATAGTTTGATTATCATGCATGAAAAAGATCAACATTGAATTTTGCCACCACCCTATCAAACATTGACCAAATGCACACCAAATATGAGTTAATAAATGTTAAATTTTCTATGTTAGGAAATTTTACTTCCAATGAATTGTTTGGATTGGTCACTACTCACAACATCTATTGAAACCCTATAAAAGCAAATAAAAACATACATAACCCATTTGGATTGGCATTTTTGTTGTCACAAGTTCCACTGAGGTCCATTAACACATCTATGTTTGTGACTTTCCCTTGCTGTCACTAAAAATAGAATAAACTTTGTGAAATAAATAATGCCATGACTATTTATTTACTTGTATTTTATGATTTTTTAGTTCATTTACCACATTTATATTTAGATTTATTTATTGCATTTAGATTTATATATAGTCAATCACTATCTTTGTTTTGTTGTCTATCATTTCTCCTCAAATGTAATACCCTTATATTTGAAACAAAATTTAAGTGTATATTAACACAATTTAATTAACATAAGCTTTGGTCACTCTAAAGATATTTATACAAAATTCTAATAGAATTTTGTGTATTTAAACAACGATGATACTATGAAGAAACTCGAATTAAGTTATAAATAAATTATAATATAATTCTAAACCCTAACCTTAATACTTAAACCATACATAACAATGTAATTGTGTAAAAAAACCTTGATTAAACTATCAATAAACCATAATAGTACTACGTAGAAACCCTAATAAAACTATAAAACAACATCATGCGGCTATAAATCCTAACATATTTATATAGTGTTTGCAATTCTCTCACAAGGAATATACCCTCAAAACACAACTCAATCATATTGAACTCACTCAGTATATAGTTTTTTCAAACCATAATGAAACGCCATGCATTCTTAGCTTCTTATTCTGGTTCTTCTACTAGTTCTTATTTGTTTTAGTTGAATATAAAGTTTTTATACACATGATAATTTTAGATGTGATTTGTAAAGAGCTTTTGTCTGGAATTTTAGATGAATAGTCCGAATAGAAAAGTTGAGTAATCTCATTGAAATTGAAACGATTAAGCATATTATAGTTATAAATATTGTAATATTTATTTATTTAATTAATTCATATACAATTTTAATTTACATTATTGATTTTTATCATTCCATTATTCTTACCATGACATTGGTATCAAAGCACCATTCATTCATCCTCCATTCATTTTCAACCATGGAAATTTCAAACTCAAATTATTTATTATTATTATTATTTTCTTGTTTGTAGTTGTAAAACTTGCTAAATTTGTTTTTAGACCTGTTACACAAAAATTGGCATCCCAATACTCAAAAATGGTCGATGTTAACCAACACACACCAACTCCTAATATGGGTTGGTCATCGCTGGTCATCGGGGGTTGGTCAGTGCTTAAAATAAACCATAGTTTAATCTACAGTTAAGTCATTACTGATGCCACCGATTTGTTCTAACCATCCTCGTCATGGTCATCGCCAACTCCACCACCAATTGTCACGTGGCATGGACCCAACGAGGCATGGAATTCTAGATTATCATGCCCTAACACGTAGATTGTCATGGTTTCTTAGGTTTGCCTTAATCATGATTTGTTAGCTTACTATTTATTGGGTAATGCCAAGCCTAAATAAATTTCCATCACCATTTGCTCACTGTTTGATCTAAGGTGGAGGGAGATAGTTCAAGCAGAGGTGATCTGAACAAGAGCAATGGAGTTGATGTTTAGTCAAACATCAAGGTAAATTGTGGAAGGTTTTATCATTTTCACAGAGTCAAGTGACCATTTCATTCCATCGGAGGGTTATGTATGCCCCTGTTCAAGGTTGCCCTTATTTCTCTATAGACTGTGTCTTAACACACAATGGTTTGCATGATTGTGAACTGTGTTTATAACCAGACTATTTATTGAGTTTCAACGTAGTCTATAAGTTTTTCTTCCCATAAAAAACACATACTCAGTTCTCCTTTTCAAAGGAAATAGAGTTGTATTGTTCAAACACAAAATATCCTTTAATAGACGGTCATTTTAAAGGACAAAAGAAAGTAAAGCTCAATGTTACCTTATTAAAATGATAGTGCATATGACCCTACATAAAAGATAATGGTGCATATGACCCTGCATAAAATCAAATCCCTAACTTATTTAGGATAGATTCATTCATATTTATGATCACAAAAGGGTAAGTGATAATTGAATAAGCTAAACAAGGAAGGAAATCCCAGAGTTTTTTTCTAAATATGAAAAAATTGAATCCATAACTTATTAACAATGACAAAATCCAAAACATAGGAAGCAAGAATAGGTGTGGGGAAAAAAATAAAATGTTTCAGATAAGCACATTCACAGTGTGTTCATAAACCTCCTTTGCATAAATTATTTAGATGAAAATGCAAAGAAAAGCATGGAAGATTGTAATAAATCCTTTAAAAGTACATTTGTCTTCAATTTTACCTATACCTACTATTTCTGGGGCCATGTTTCTCCTTGGAAGAGGCCCACTATACATAAGGTTAAGCTCGCCCATGATTTTGTCTTTGTTAATAAGTTATTTTTATACATAAAGACAAGCTCTTATATGCAATGTCATATGCACTATGAATTTAGAGGAAGAGAGTTGTTCAATAGGGTACAACAAGGTGCATAAGAGCCTCTCTAGTATTTTCCAAACTTTAATATGTTCACCTCTATTTTCAATTCTTGTGTTTTTATTCACCATTTCATGTGTATTTATGCTTGCAAGTACCTAAATGTACTCTATTCTTTGTGATGGGGTCATCATGTATGTGTGCTTATAAGTACATGGAAAGTGTTACTCTTATCATGTTTCATGTGTTTGTGCAGACTTTCAAAAAGTAATAGTGTGTGAATCCATGTTTGTTGTACTCCCATTACAGGGTGTATAAGAGCCTGTATAGTATTTTCCAAGCTTTAATTTTTTCAGCTCTATTTTTAATTCTTGTGTGTTTATTCACTATTTCCTATGTATTTTTGCTTGCTAGTGCCAAAATGTACTCTATTCTTTGTGATGGATTCATCATGTATGTGTGATTTTAAGTACATTGAAACTATTATTCTTATCATATGTCATGTGTTTGTGAAGAATTCCACAAAGTAAGAGTGTGTTAATCCATGTTTATGTTTGCAGTACTCCCATTGTACTATGTAATGTATACTTACTATTGTTGACTTCTTCATTCAGAATTTTCAGTGAGATTATTAATATTTCCATCAATGCCTTTCATAGAAGTTGCAACTAAAATTATTACTTTTGCATACAATCTCCATGGACTTGATGTTCAAGGCTTCAAAAATATTATTGCTAACCTTTGAAATTTACAACATGTGTGTTTTGGTTATTTTAAAGTTTTCAAAATGTAATGTATCCATTACATTTTATTTATCTCATCTACTACATACAAAGGTTTGTTCAGCTTGTCCTTGAATCGCTACATGAGGTGTTGCCATATTATATAGATTGTTTCCAAATGAATAGGTATGTTAAGTTTCTATAATGTGAAAAGACAATCTCTGCTTTAGAACATTACACTATCTACAAAAATGTAATGCTTATTCATATGTAATTTCCTTGTTAGAGGCTCGAAATATATACTTTCAATATAGGGTGTCAATTTCATGAACAGTGGTTGGCCTAATTATTTTGTGACTACTACGTTATGTTGCCAACTAGTCGGATTACCCTAGCTGCAAGCACACCAATGTACTCTCGTGGTGACCTTTAGGGTGATTTATATAAGAATTTCATTGGTAAGGGTTAGTGTTATAAAACATATTCTTGACTTGTTTGAATGCAAGTTGTTGTTTATTGGCAACAAATACTATGAATGTTAGCTGTTGTAGATTTAAGATGGATGAGTGGGAATTAGATGATTGCCTCAAAGAACATTATGCTGAGACCAAACAAATGGTATGCATTTTCAGCTACTATACTCGAACATGAATTTGAATTGTATTTTTTTTTGTGTTGATGCTGATCTGTTGTGACATGCATTGTGTTAGGAGAAAGAAGTTGGTTGGAAGTCCTCATTGCATGCAAGTGCTCATTTTAGACATTCCCCTCATCCCCTCGAAGATCAAAGGAGGAATCTATATGGAGGATAAACAATTGGGGATGGTATTCCAATTGTTATGAGACAACCATTCCCTACTCGCAAATAACCGAGGGTGCAATCGTAATGTGAGATGAAATCTTTACCAAATAAAGATGCAAACAAGGGGATAACACGTGTAATTTTATTGATGGTCCATGTATTTTCAATGCTTGCTTTAATGTTCTTGCCGCATATGTAAAACTCTCAATATTTGCAAACCATGCATCCCTCTTTTGATTTTTTACGTTGCCCTTTTTTAATACTGTAGGAGGAGGGGGTGGGGCAGATTGAAGGTGAAGAGGGTGTCCCCGAAGCGCCCAATGAATTTTCTCAATAGATGTATGGGAACCTTTGGCTGCCCTTAATGTTTGATTGCTCCTCATGTTAAATAATGTTTCTTTCTTCCTTCTTACAACAATCAAATTTAAAATATTTTTAACTAACACTCCATATGTTTTTCTATGTTGTTTTTGTTTTGTGTTTTAGTTAGGAGGGATGGAGTGGAGCCACGTGGACGTAGCTAATAGTCACCTACATAATGACTTTATCCCTACAAATATGTGTATTTTTTGTACTCTTTCTTTCATTTACCATGCTCAATAATTTCAAACCATGCATCCCTATTTTTATATGTTATATCTTTTTTAATACTTCAGGAGGAGGGGGTGGAGCAGACCAAAGGTGTCCTCGAAACATCCAATTATTGTTTCTCAAGAGATGTATGGGAACCTTTGGCTGCCCTTAATGTTTGATTGTTCCTGATGTTAAATCATGTTTCTTTCTTCCCTCTTAAAACAATCATGATTAGAATTCTCTTGACATGCCATGCACTTTTCTATGTTGTTTTTGTTTTGTGTTTTAGTTGGAAGGGGTGGAGTGGATCCACGTGGATGTGGCTGATAGTCACCTGGATAATGACTCTATCCCTATAAATGTGCATATTTTTTCTAGTCTCTCTTTCATTTGACATGCTCATAGTCCCATGTTTGTTGTTCCATATATGTTTGGAGTTGGATTCACATGTATATGTCCACCTATGTGGCAGGAGGAGGTGGAGTCATATGACCACAATGACAATGACAATGAGGATATTGATGATGACAGTGATTGGCTTCCAGACACTTCATAATTTGAAATAGAGGAAGAACCGAATGTTGTAAGAACATTTGATTGTCTTTGATGATGTTATCTTATGTTTATTATTTTATGCTTTTAACATTATATTATTTTTTATGACATTATAATTTGTTTATTTCTTTATGCTCTTAACCTCACATCTCTTCCTTGTTAAATGATAGTATGTATGTGAGTACAAAATCAATGATTGGGGTATTACAAGGTAGAATGTGCACCTTTGCTTGTTGAGGCCATGTGACACATTTAGAGTTGATGGTGGCTGTCCATTTTGGTCATGAGATAGGCTTAACACTCACTGTCATAAGATTCATGGTTAGCAACCTGTTCCAAGGAGGCCCCTTGGGCATGTCAAAAGTGGGAAATGTATGCCTAAGGGAAGAGAAATAAACAAAAGGCAAATAGAAAGGAGGACAATAGACTGACTCTTAAAAAATTAGAGCATCAACAAGAGAGATAGGCTGGAAAGATTGTGGATGGCCAGGGAGGATGTGTCTGAGTTATGTTATCTCTGCAAGATAGCCTTGAATTCTATTTAAGACGATATGGCTACATATGATTCAAGTGAAAACTTAGCATGGAGAAGGGAAGCTTGCATTCAACAAAGAGAATATAGTCAACAAATGGATCAAGAAAGAGAACAGGTGGAGTAACAACAAGGTGCATGCAACAATAGACCTTAGGTTAAATGCATTATGTTCATTATTTTTCACAAAGTTAATGTTAAGTTAAATTCTACTTACTTAATATTAATATTGTACTTATTATGATGACTACATATTATATGCACTCTTGTTTATTCCCTGTACCTTTCTTTCAACCCTACCATTACATATTTTGATAATGATGTATATTGTTATTGCATATAGGCTTTTGGTGGAGACAAGTTGGCGTAGTCATAGGCATGGATGGACCATGTTTAGGAGTTATGATAGTTACTTCTTATTTACCAAAACTAACAAGTTTATTCTTCATGTTGGTGTTTTGTTCTTGCATTTTGTCAATATTTCTAAACTGCACATTTTGAAATGCAGTTGTCTAGGGTGACATGCATATGTGTGCATTCATGTGGTTGACCTCTTCCACTTCTTTGTCCATTTTTAGAGGCCTAAAGGCGATGCCATGAACATTGATATTTCCTTGTAGCTATTGCCTTAGACACTATTATTTATATGCATACATTTTGGCATAATATGTATGACATAGTTGATGTGTGGTCAAACATATTATTTGGACAGGAGATTTGAATACAAGTGTTTCATTTTTGGTTTGTGTTGGATATGTAGTTTTTCATTTATGTACAATTCAAGCAATGATTTGGTGGTTAATTTACATTTACCAATGTATTGCATAATCATGCATGGTTGAACGATGCAATGTTTTTCCCATGTACTCATCATATATTTTTTACGTGTATGGTATGTGCATTTTTTGACTGGTGATCTATCGTCTTCACATGTATACCTTATTCTCCTTTCATTATTTCACATATCGATGACAAAGTTTACATGTTTGAATGTCTCTATGTCTATATACAAGTAACTGTGGTGGGGAGGAGTGAAATATAATATTTGTATGCATGGCTTATTTGTCTAACATTCCTTTGTCTCATATCATGTATTTGTCTATTCAGGCAATTAACACAACAATTTTCAATGACTATGGCCCAGAGTTTGAGGCATGGGAGTAGGGGCGAGAAGGAATGGGGCAACACTCTAATACATCAGAATGACCATGCCACATGTAAAGATTTCATATTCTAATATAATGATTTAATTGTTTTCATTTAAGTTAGAAAACTCTTTGTGTGTAAGGGAACTATTTGTAATTATAAAAAATTGGATGTTCTTAGCTTTTGAATATTCTCATGGACCCTCATTTATGTCTAGCTTTTTTAACTTTTCAATGCTAAAAATATTGAATGTTATCATTGAATTTCACATGCATCATATTTTTTACGGATGAAGTCCCAAATCTAGAAGAGAATGTGGCTATCCAATTGCTCGAGGACATGGAAGAACTTCTCACAAGGATTAGATCCCAGAATGTAATGGGCATAGAAGAACATCTTGGTTTGCAAGTGTCACTAGTGGCTAAAAAAAATGACTTGAGAGAGAAAACTAGTTAGTGACTGAGCTTCTTGATGGTGCAAGGGCAAAGGTTATCAAGTTGGAAACTAGGTTGGCTAACAAGACCAGAGAGGTTGAGAAATTGCACTGTGCATTTCTCACACTAATGGATGAGAAGATGGATACTGAAATAAAGTTTGTCAATCTAAAAGCTACTCATGCCTACACAAATTCACTCCGTGATGCAAGGGCAGAGACTATGCAGGCCATGCAAATGAAGCATGAAGGAATAGTTACCATATATGAGCAAAAACTATAGATTTTGAAGGTGAAGTTCAACATCTTGTTTGCACAAGCCAATGGTAAGTCTCCCAATAGATGTGGTATTCCATACATGAAAAATGATAATTAGTTGTGTGAAATGGCTCATGTGTCTGGTATTACATGATGTATGCTTATGAATTTGGATGGAAATAAATTGAAACACATGCTTATTCACATTTCAATCTACCAAATCAATGTTTATCTTCCACCAGTTGCTTACTTCATCTTGTCTTAAGGAATTTTGTGCAATTTATAAGGTGGCAAGATATAATAAAAGTATCTAACTATTTAGGCATGGTAAGAAATTTATAAATTCTTATGATTCTATTTTTATGTTGATAGATATGTCATATAGTGAAAATCAAGTCATAATGCAATCTTTTTGGTAAGAAAACTTTAAGTGGGAAAAGGGAAATCAAGATTCAATTATGTCCTCTTCTAGGAGTTTGGAGTTAGTTAGCAAGAGTAGATAGTTATTCCATTCAAATGTGGAAGAGATGAAGAATAAAGATAAATCCATAGAAAAATTGTTGCAGACTTAAATTCCCTGTTTTGAGTAATTGCTTTTGTGGCTGAGTATAAGTGTTTTGTTAATGAAGAGTGAGACTGGTAATAGTTTCCCAATGTGATTGAAGAATATATATATTGATAATACATTTACAAGGTATTTGAATGAACATATTTGAGAATACAGGTTTAAAGAATCAATAAGGAAGTGTCTGTATTGAAGACTATGTATGTAGACCCCTATTTGGGTGTTGTTTCTCTCGTTTCTCTTCTATTGGTGCTAGTCACCCTTTTCAAACTTGACTCATAACCATTGGAAAACCTCTTAGAGGTAGTTACACTTAGTTTTTTTTCATACAAAAGATGAGTATTTTCAAATGGATTCATTTATGCATGTATATTTGAAGACAATATTTGAAGGAAGAAGAAAAAAAGACCTTGTTTAAGGAGAGTGTGAGTAGACCCCCTATTTTGTGTTTCTTGATTGTATAGCAGAATGTGAATGAAAAATGAATTGATCAATGGAATTATATAGAAATGTTACACATTTTTGAAAGATTATTTATGTATTCTAAGATAAAATTTTTAGGATTGATAATCCATTTATTAGTGTTGGAGGATAACAATAGGTAGACCCCTGTTTTGGGAGTCTTTTTGTTTTTGTGTAGTCTAATTGTATTCTTGGTGAATGAATGATCATTGGACCTAATTGGCATTGTTTTATTTTTCATCTACCATTGATTGGAATTGTTTAAGAAGTGTATGAATAAAGTAAAGACTCAGGAAGCTCATTTAGTGCTATTAAATTGATTATCAACCCTTTAAACTGTAATAGTCAATGCATTGGCGTAAGTTGCCTATAATTCATGAAGGAAGGGTCATAATATCACTCATAAAATTATTTGAGGCCATTAAGTGATTCATGTTATTGATATTATTAGGTTTCTTGACATTTAAATGAGCTTTGTACACAACATAACCATTTTGGCAGCATATAGACCTGTAGATGGTCAAAATTATTCACAATCAAATCTATTTTGGTTTAGTTAAAGTGTCTAATAGATTGGTTAGCACCTGCACACAATTGTAAAATATAATCAAGGACTAGATAGATCCTATAAAGCAAGTTTGGAAGTTTTAAATGCTCTAAGATGTGCACAATGAATTTTTGAATGCTCACGAGTTGACATACGCCATAAAAAGCCCTAAACTAGGATTCCATCAATAACTTAAGTTTGAACCATAAAAATTGCCCACATGTTTTTAGTCTTAATATTATTGAGGTCCTCTAATATATTTTCAAGTTTCTAGGACCATACAGAATGCGTTGTATAGATTTCTCGAGGATTGAGTCGAAACAGGGCTAGAAAGAATTATTAGGACAGGCTTAAAAGGTGAAAGTGGACCTAGTCAAAGAGTTGTGCTACCAAATTTGGCACACAAGTGTCTTGGGATATGGAAAGCATATTTTTATACTTTTGAGCCATAACCCATTGTACTATTCTAGACTAAACAAGAAACAGGGTCAAAAGGGCTAGTAGGAAGTGACTAAAGGACTAGTGTGTTAGAGAAGGAGTTGCAAGTTGAAACTTTTTGTAGGGAACCTCTACTTTAGATATGTTGAATAACCATAAACCACATAGTGAGAAATGAATTGGTGAACTTTTGTAAAGAAATGCAATCAAGAACAACACAAAGTGTGAGATAAGTAGCTTATTGTCTACATCAATATTGAAACATCAACATTAAGAACTAACATCAACATCAAGAACACTAACTAAAATTAAGAACAACAAATAACATCAACATCAAGATCAAGATCAACAATAAATATGTAATACATGAATATGTACTTTCTTTACCATTAAATTAAATTGTTTATCAATATTGAATCATATTTTTATAAAAATGTTCTATTGAATTTTAGCACTATCACTTTCATCCATTGGATCATAGTCATCGTCACTTTCATCCTCTAGAACATGCGTGTAAAAAACAATAGTTCCGTTCTTGAAATACTCTAGTCCAGTTGTATGAGAAGAAAGTTTGTGGTGTGGGAGATTGTGTATCTCTTCCACAATGCAACATATGACTGCACCAGAAAAAGATTGGATGCCTGGAGCAGGTTATTCCAGATACTATATAGTTTGAAACGTAATCTGAAAGGTAGTTTCACACTAATGAAAATATTTCATAGTTGATCCAGATGCACATAGACATTATGATCATTAGAAACCTTCATTGGCAATAAATTCTCCAAGAAAAGCCTAAGATATGCTAGAATAAAGCTAGGAGTACCCCATGCATCAAGCAAAACAATATCATCTTGTGGCCATTCATATGACCACTTTATGTATAAATCATTGTAGGGCCTGTCTATGAGTGTTGTGCACTCATAGCTCACCAACAAAACATGGTAGGAAGGATACACCAAGTTGTATTAGAGGAAAATATCAACCCAATTCAATCCATTAGGTTTCTTGAAATTTGTTGTGATTCCAAGCCTCCTCCATTGATGGCCTTGACCATCACACACGAGATTTCATACAATGTTTGTTGTTATGTATTGAGATGATCCAGTATGTTTGATTTATTCCATATAAATTTATGGAGTTCTTGTATTTATACCACACTCCCCATATAGAATTAATGCCACCTGCAACACAATTACAAAAATTAATTAGCAATAATTTACAAAAATAAATCACAAACTATAGTTAATCATTCTGCTTAACTTTTAAATAAAGAGAAGTTAAACTATTGAATAAAGAAAGTTGTGAAATCAAAACACTGTCTAAATGTATTGAGTAACATAATAATACTATTATGAAATCAAAATAGGTCCTTCATATGACTTATAATAGGTTGAAGGATTCAAATAACTATTTTAGAAGCTAAAATGTGGTATTTTGCCTTATGTCTTGCTTTGTGTCTATCAATAGAGAAAGGGTTACTTGTTTCTTGTGGATATAATGTGAAAATTTTGAAACCATAGTTAGTGATTGAAGTTTTTATTGTAATTAAACTGAGTGATTACAAATAATTAATGACTTCCAAGTACAAGATAAGGTAGAGAAAAGGCCAGTGAGAGCCATGTTTGGGTTGACAGTCATCTTATATAGAGGAATAAGACTTATTTCTTTGTCATGTAAATTGAATCAATGAATGAGTGGTATGGTTAAGTATCCCTCTCAAAAAAATAGGTTTGAAATACTATATAAGTGTTGTGAAACACTTGACATGTGAATATATAACATTGTTGTTGTTAAAAGATCTATAGGTTATAAAGTGGAGCATAATCAACGTATGGAGGTCACGTTATCTCATATAGAAATGCAATCATGGTTTCTAATAATGTTGTTTGCTTGACATAGGCATACTAAGGTGTGAATATTGGAAATACTCAATTAAGGGTCAATGACCACAACATGGGAATGATCCAAGATTTAATTATGCTTCTTAGAGTAGTTTGGTAGAGTCAGTTTTTGATGTCGTCTTGGTGAACTCCATTCGAATGTGACAGAGAATGGACATGTAATAAAGAAATTTTGATGAATAAGAGGATTGTGTTAATGAATTTTTGAATGTATTGATATTGCATAACTGAGATTAAGTAATTTTCTTGTTAGAATCTTCAATATGGTGAGTGGTTGTTTATGTGAATTTTGATATTGTTTATTATCAACTATAATATCTAATTAGAGTTAGTAACAAGAGTTGGATTATAATAAGATTACCCTTGAGATGACAAGTAGGTTTGTCAAACATTTAATGAAAGCATATAGTTTGAGAAAGTGCCTATTTGATCTTTTCCTCATTCATTTCTATGGTGAATGTGGATATGGAGTGCATATGAAGTGTTAGAGAGATTTGTTGTGATGTTCAGGAGCTCAAACATGGTAAGTTTTTATGTACTCAGAATTATATATTTTTAATAGCATATAGACCATAATTATTGAATTGGTATACTGTATTCTTTATCTTGGAACTTGTTTTAGATTTCAAAGTGATTAAGAAAGGCTTGAGATAGTCTTGTTACATGGGAACACACTTGACACAAGTTATAAAGACTATTAGACAGATTAAAACTATCAAAACCCGGCTGAACCCCTGATTACCCTATCTTTTTCCATCAAATCAAAATCAAGAACAACTAAATTTTCTTGTTGGAAATTGATCTAATTCCCAATTCAACTGGTCATTTGTTCTTTACTTGATTTGATCTTCAAAATTTCATTTCTTTGTGAATCAATACACTTGTTCATTGGGATGATTAGTCTAATTCCATTGTACCTATATCTTTACTCTTTAGATATTTCTTGATGGATTTATACCTCCTTGAGTCACATCTAGTCATACATTGTCTCATTCCACTCCTTACACTTACTAAATTGTCTTACTCTCTTTCACTAGCTTCTTACTAGGCTAGTCACATAGGTCTCAATGTCTAAAATATTGATGAAGGTTCAATGACTCCATAATTTATTATTTTATAGACTTAAGGATCATAATATGCATGTCCACACTCATTGCAATGGTTCCAATACACCTTAACACCCTTTGTCAATAATCAAGCTCTCAATTGCATTATGAGGCTTGTAGCCTTTTTCTTAGAAATTTTCCATTGGTTGACCAATATAGGACCTCTTACCAATATCTAGTTACACTTTCAACCTCCCTCTATTCTTATTGAGGTGTTTGAAAAGTCTCAAGTCTTGAATCCACTTCTAAATAGAAGCTCATATGTTAAAATCTTGCCAACTATGCCTAATTAGGCCTATTCCATAACCACCACTGTCAAAACCATACTTATCCATACCGTATAATCTTATAACCTTTTCCACTAGTTAGAGTACCTCAAATTATGCTAGAATAAATTTTTTTAGGAAATTTGGATGGTTAAATCTCATTATATCAACCAAACCCTAATCCTAGGGTTTGCATCCTTCTACACAAGCTGAAAGCTTTCCAAAACCCTTATCTTAAGTTGTATGATGAATCAAAGGTTCAAAAAAAGTTCAAAAGTTCTATTTTTGGGTCTCACACCTGGTCTAAGCCTTAAAACCTCATTTTAGATCATTTTTTACCCTTTTCACTTGATAATGTCCCTTGACTGTGCAAGAAAGCACAACTGCTACAGGTTTGTGACTAGTTTAGACATTCAATTGGTGATTACCATGCCAAGGAAAGATAAAATAATATTTTAATATGTTATTATAAACTTTACCATATCCACTAATGTATTCAGAATTCATTATCATTATACTTTCTCTTACTATACCGAGTTTCTGAGTCCAACTAAGGTCTGTATACAACAAGACAAGGGTTTATAAAAATTTCCTTTTCAATTACGTTGACACTCATTAGAACTAGTATCTTCCTACCATAAAATCCTATAACATAGGTTCATTATTCACAACCATATTCCCTTGGATATATCACTGTTATTTATGCATTGATAATATAGACAAAACAATACCAAAACATGCAAGGACCTGAGTACTCAAACAAGGTATACACATGCACCCGTGAAAACCTAATATTATCTCTTCTTAAATTCATGAATAAACCTCACTATTCCTTCTATTCATGATAGGAATATGTTTAACTCATGCTAGTTTCTTTGAACAAATGTTTAATTCCTTCTCAGCCCTATAAAATAGGGGTTTCTTGTGTGTGACTAGGGTCTGGCTGAGCAACAAAGACTTGCTTCTCTTATCAGGGTTTGTCCCCTCTGTTTAACATTACAAACTTAGATTCAACTCCATAGAAATGGATTGAAAAAATTGGAAGCATACACATTAAATGTAAATTATTTAAAAAAATTATGAATAAAATTTGGGATCATGGAATGTTATGATTATAATATTTACACAAAATAATGTTATTAATGAGATTTAAAAAATTTTAACGTAATATTTTCTTGTGAATTATTATAAATGCAAGATATGCACAAAATGTGCTTACCAAAAATGTTTTCAAGACTTTTCAAAAATTATTTGGAAGATGTAAACTTAACATTAAAACACTAAATTTATACAAACATGCCAATAAATCATAACATAAAATCCTCATTCATCTGCCAGTCATAATTAATGTTGATTATATAAATATGCTCTAATAAAATAGAGGATATTTAATGCAAAATAAGTTTAGGAATGTTTATAAAGAGTTTTATTTCGTGAAACAAAACTTATTGCTCTCAAATTTCATTAGTTAAAAATATAACTCTCATCACCCATTGGACTTTATTTTCTTCTATATTATTGTTTATGTTGCACTTAATTATATTAGGTTAGTTGTTTCTTTATTGAATCTTTTTAAGGCATGAGGTGGTGGTTCATGGGTTTATATAGTACATTATAATCTATTCAGTCATATGTTGGTGTTTGTGATGGATTTATTTTAGTTCTTTGAGCTTTGCTTGGGAGTGTTATGTAAAATGCACTTTTTATTTCCATAAGTACATATTTGTGTCTATTTTATTTTGTTTGGTATGCTTAACATAATTTTTTTTTTGGTAAAGTATGTTAAAATAAAAATTGGTGATGTTATATTTCAAGATATTATATATTATATAAATAATAATAATGATACATAAAGGTTATATATCAAAGGATCCATTTATAATTTATGGCTTAAAATCTTCACCAAAGGAAAATAATTAGGTGAACGCAAGTAAAAATTGGTAAACAAAAAACAAGGGTGAACAACACATGATAATTAAAAAATTGCATCACATAATTTCAGCATAAGCTACAACACCTGAGGAAGGAGGCAAATGATCATCATTTAGTGGTAGAGTCACCCAAGTAGAAGGCTCTTCTAGGCATGTACAAGGTATTAAAGCTACTAACGAATGAAATGAACCTCAGAACTATTGAATTCTTCATTTTTAAAATTACAGTAACATCATTTGTTTATATAATATTTATAAATTTGATTTATGTTTAAAACAATGGCTAGCTTTACCGTATTCCTTGAGGTAGGGTTTAAATATCATTAAAATTTAAGAGACAGTACATTTATGCAATATGTTAATACATGTGGGTAGTATAAAATAACTATTCACATTAAAAAAAGGGTATTCATTTTTTGTTACATGAATTCATTGTTATTACATGCATTTATTATTCTTATGATGTCACTAAAACCTATAAAGGGTTGTAATCAGGATGCATGATCTCTATTATGTCCACCCCTATCTTGCTTCGCTACCCTGTTAAGCTCGTCATCTTAGACTTGTCATTTTGGATTGTTATGAAGTGGGGCTAGAAAAGGTGTCATCTCCTACGACATGCTATGATATCTGTGTCTATTCATATTTTATATGAAGTCTCTCTGTCTATGGGTGGAAGTTCCATGCCCATCCTACATTTTTGGAATGGATGAGGCATTGGGTGTTGTGCATTCAATATCGCCCTAATTTTCACCTTGTTGTAAACCTCTACCATATAGTTTTTGAAGAATGCCATAGTTTTTACACTTTTATCCTTTACACAACATCTGTCAAATATCTTGTGTGCTATGCATATCAGGGCCTCAACATCATCAACTCTGGTAGTATATGAGATCTATTGATAAAGTGAAAAGCATCCAATCAAAAATGCCAAAAAATATGACAAACATATGACTATAACTAGTTACTAGACTTACAATATCAGGCCCCCTCAGCTGGTCTTCAGTATCATCCACCATATTTAATGCAATACCTTCTAGTTCATAGCTTGATCCTTGCATATCCATATCTGATACATCATGAATTTTGGTTTGCAAATATCTGACATCCATGCCTTGTCCCTCATTTCCAATTTGAACTTATTTATCATTGACCTTGGCAATGCAAATGTATTACACAAACTATAATGACCTCAAAGTTGTCAATGCATACAGTATGTGGGGGAAATAAAACTTACATGGTACTCATAAATTGATGTTGTTGATGCTCTCATTAACACCATGCATTGTGGCTTCATCCTCTACAACTACCTGAGTTGTCATATTTCTCATCAGGTCCACCTTGAGCACATGCTTACAAGTATATCTTTGGATTAAAAACAAGTAATTGCACATTGACATAGAAGATGTTACATTGAAGATGTGATAATCCAACATCTCATCTTTCATACTTTGTACCCATGTCATACAAGGGTCGCTATTATCAAAGGTAAAATGAGAATATGGGATGTTCAAAGCCCATACCCATGAAATATTTTCATGTCTTTCTACTTTGAAGTTCCTGTGGAAGCCAATGTCCTTGCATAGCTGTAGTCACCAATAATGTATGTAAATCAATGTTTTTAGTTGGTGAACCAACCAATCCACCCTGCAAATGCATAAATCTAAAATATGCTTAGGAAATGACATTTCAAATGGGAATGGTAAGATTTTATAGATGCACTAGTGTCTTTCCCAGCATACGGAAGTGTCCAACAACATTGTGACCACATTCCAACCCTATATGCCTAGTGTTGTTTGAAATATTTGATAAAGTTGGGATGAGAGGAGAGATATATTTATACAAACTTTATGGACTCCCTTTTAACCATGTCCTCATTGGCACAATTATGCATTATAAACCCTAAGTCCTGAAACATTACACTTCTGACATCATCATCTTTCACCTTTGCTATCAAATTCTTCAACCATGAACGATGAACATGACAAATGCATAAGTAGACCTCATAGTCGAATGTCTCCCTGAATAAAAAAATAGTTTTGGATAAGTAAATGGAATAATGTGGGGATGGTATCTATGAACATACAAATATGACGTCCATGATGTGTGTAGGAATAATGATGATGCACCTAATAGCTTTTATCTTTGCATCGACATCGTTGACCATGAAGGCACTGATTATCCATTCAATCTCTTTCAAATACACTCTTTGAAGAAGAATTTGCATCCATTGTCTTATGTCGAAAGTACATGATTGAGACATAATGACCCATGCAACAAGCACACCTTCATGTTTGGAATCAAACACCAACAATGTGTACAATTAGAACTGTAAAAGAAAATAATAAAAACATTGGAATAACTACTATTGTTACAAACATCAAAACAACTAATATTATCAACTACTCTTATAAATATTGACACAATACCTTCATTGCATTCATCCCAAACACTGCATCCATCACCAATAAGCTATGCTTCCCAAATCTCAACAACCATTATAGTTATTGTGGGAGTTGGATTCCCAAGATGAAGGGGATTTCCCCATCCCCATCAAGGTCTCCCCCATTGTATCCCTGATAGAAAAACCACTTGTCAGGATTGGCCAGTTCCCACTCCTGAACACTTGTTGCATCATCAGTGTTGTACACATATTTTGCCTCCTTGATCAATCACTCTCTATTATATATGTCATCCTTGCTCAAAAAATAATGCCACTCTATTTCACCACTAAACAATATAGGTTTCTCATGCACCATCTCCAAGTGTTTAAGGTGGATATCATCAACAAACATTCCCAATAATAGTAGCTTGTGAACCCATTAATTGAGTTGGGGGCTCATGTGAGGAGGAAAAAAACATTTCTTTCTCTTAAACTATTCAATTGTTTGTCGTGGTAATAGTTGTGCTCATTATCCATGTGTTCTACTTGATTATATGTGAGAAACACATGATCAGGTCTAAAAACCATGTGTAGTGTGCTAAAATGGTAATAGTTGTGCTCATTATCCATGTGTTCTACTTGATTATATGTGAGAAACACATGATCAGGTCTAAAAACCATGGGAATTAAAGACTTGTCTTTAGGCATGAAATCAATTTCCCAAAAGTTATCAAGGCCATATGAGCACCAGTACCTGCACGATTGTGGTGAACAAATAAACAATCATGCAAGATGAAAATAAAATGTAAATAAATGGAACATAATAGCATATGAATAGACACCAGCTTGTAATGTATAGTGTGAGGTGACTCACATGACATAATCAAAGAGTATGGTGATCTTGATATCCTTTCTAGCAAAATCTAAATATTTATTGCAATGTGAAACAAAAAAATTTTTAGGGAACAACACCCTTCTCGATTCTCCTTTGATGAAGTCATCAACCCTATCCTACTCAACCCAGGCAACCCACAAGTCTTCCTCATTGACATCAAGAAAATTGGTCCACTTGATACAACTACAATCAAATGGACCCTCGTGTGGCTTTTGTAGTTCAAGGTGCATTATTTCTTCCCACCTTTTTGTCATCTATTGTAGCCTACATGGAGAACACTTCATTGAATGAATTAGAAATGATATTTTTGTATTTTGAGTGAATGCAAGTTTTCATGTATTGTAGAGGACTTTTTTTTTGATTGAAATCAATATAAAACCCTTCATAATACATGAAAATAAATACATCAAAACATAGAAATGGATAAAATAGTGCATGCACGAGGTATTTCCATTTATAGATGATCTTAAGTGGCATGCACTAACTGCGTGCATGTGGGCCAGGCTCATGAATTTGATTTTGATATGAAGCTCATAACTTCAAGAAAGGGTTAAAAAAAGAAAAAAATACTAGGAAGCCCATAAAATGAAGACAAGGGTTAGAGAATAGGGAATTTGCTATGAAGCCCATAGAATCAGGAAAGGGTAAAAAAAAGTGAAATTGCTAAGAAGCCCATGTGATATTCTCATTGTACATCAACTAATCATTTGATGTATTCAATTAGAGGCATGTACATACTGGTAATTTATGAGTAGCACGTGAAAGGAAATGCTAGTAGGCGACACAATGAAAATTTATACGACATGGGTGCATTATAAATTATATGAGCCTATATGGGATGCAATTTATCCCATTCAATTGTAATGGTAGGTTGCCTTATCACCCACAATAAGGTTAGGGCGTAAACCATATTGAGTTATTATATCTTTAGTGTAGCAAAATAGGCCACCAATTTTATTTAAATGATTTCCTCATAGACCACCACTACCATAATTCCCACGTACTAGACCATAATTTTTGGCCACTAAATTTAGGGAGGCCCATGAGAAGAGAGAACACAATTATGAAACTAAATGAAAGCTTCTTCTTCATTACATGTACAAAATTATACAAAAATCTATCATGATCAAAAATATTCTTCTTCATTAAATGTACAAAATTATACCACTATCCAATTTCAATTGTTTACAACTAATCTGAAAAGTACCCATCATGATCACGGGCATTTCTATCATCCTCATATTCTTTTGATGGTGTTGGAAAATGACTTCTTCACCACATTGCTTCTTGGTATGTAAGTTCATCCAACACGTATTCGAGATCTAAATCAAGATTTGAATCTGGATAATTACATAATTGCACACAATTATCATGAAAACCGTCCCACATTGAAAGTTGAAATCTAATCACAAAGTGATATGTACGAAAGAATGTCTTTGTCAAGAATTTTGCATAACTAGTTTTATCAAAGTACATGTCAAACCAACTTTTCATCATGGGATTCAATGATATTTCATGCTGTGGAATAATTAATTACAATAAGAGATTAGAATTCAAAATTAAATCCAACTTTTCCATTTATCAATGTGACCAATAATTGCCTTTTAACAGGTCCAAAGTAAAAGCATTATTAGTATTTCACCAAATCTTGACAACATGATTTGCATGAGTAGCCCAAGAAGGTGGTGGCCAACTAAAAATTTCATTCAATTCATCTGCAACTTGATCTAAGTCTCTTGTTACATCTCTGAGTTGGATTAGGGAATTCCATAAGTGATTGGAATGCCAATAGGAGATGGGTTTCAAAAATAATGACATATTGTAAACAAACACACAAACTATGTTTCTCCTCATATGCTCAATATTTCAATTGATAAAATAGAAAATGCCATATAGGTTTTTATGCTTACTTTTCATTGAACGTGCCATTTATGAGATTTGAACATGGATCATATTGTGAATTTGGTTTTCACATGGATCATAAGAAGGGAAATGTTGAATAAAGTAATAATTTTTTGACCATATTAGTGTTAATGACGTGCTTCAGTTGTAGTTTACAGAAAATATTAATACTCAATCTTGAAATCTACATGACTCGCATATGCCCCACAGACATAGACAACATCCACAGATGAAATGTATATAGCATATATAGTTATAACCCTTTACAAAATATCATTAACTGTAACTTTTTCTACAATCAGGGACCATTTTCTAATTCTTTCAAATCATATTTACAACCCAAAATGGGCAATGATTGGCATTTGATTTTTTTAGAACTATGTTTTATGTTGACCCTAATAACACACACCCAACACAAGTGTAAGAGATTTCGAATAAACTAGTAGAATATATTGAATTAATCAACCATATTTTTTGTAATTAAAAAATGTTTTTCTTTACAAACTCGCATAAGGACAATGTTGAAAAAAATTTACATGGCAGGCAAAGTTAAAAATAATTGTATTGTTCAAACATAGAATATCCTTTAACAAATAGTCATTTTAAAGGACAAAAAAAAAACAAAGCTCAATTTTACCTTATCATTTTAACAGATGGTCATTTTAAAGGACAAAAAAACAAAACATTCCATTATTTAGGTGCAAAATTTACTGTGCGAAACCATTTCTAGAGTGGGAAAAAAATGATTATTGTGTAAAACCAAGTCGAGATAGGGACCTTACTACACTTATTAAAGTATTAATGCATGACACTTCTAATTCCAATCTCTCATTTGTTGACTTAATCCCCTTACAAGTTGCATATATTTTTGAAATATATACAAATTATATGGAAACCCAATCGATCTATTTGTTTATAAGATATAAAAAAGTAAAATTCAATCAATTGGGGGCACTTGCAGACACAGACAAGTCGAGTGATGTTTATGTGTCGATTACTCAAATGCAATTTTGTCATAGCATGTATACAATATAGTCAATGAGATTTTTGCTTAAATGAAAAAAAAAATGTTCCATTATTTAGGTGCAAGATTTTATAGAATGGAATAACACCCATTTTATTCATATTATTGACTAATTACCCTTCAATAGTCATCCCATCCATTATCTTATATATTCTTACCATTTATTTTCATTCCAACAGTGAAAAATAAATAAATTAAAGGAAGCTGGTTACAGAAGAAAAGTATTTGATAAGAATTCTTACAAAATGAAAGCTTTCATATGGTATAACACTGTAGAATAACTTTGGGAACATATGCAAAATGCCTTATAGTTAACCCATTATTGGAATGCACAAGTGAAGATGGCAGTCATCCAACATGAAAATAACCATTTAGTTGGTTTTTATGATGTATAAACACTGAACTTTCCAAATCACTTGAGAACTAATTGTGTCTCATCGGTGGGTTATGGGACACAGGGCAAGCCCACAAACTCTTGGAATCCCTGGACCGTTTAGGTAATATAAAATATTTTTTTAGATAGGAAAATAGGCTGTGAATTAGGTAAAGTTTAGACACAAAAGAAGAAAAAAAAGTAGTTTAGGTTGTCCTCTTAGCTATAAAACTACAATTTTTATGTTGGTGTTAATAAATAAGATAATTTGTCATGCTCCACTGTGGGAACTGAAATTCATGAAGTTGGTTATAGAAGAAAAATATTTGATAAGAATTCTTACAAAACAAAAGCTTTCCTTCCATATAAACGTGTCTGGCTATGTTCGATCTGAGAATTTTCCTTGGTTCTTCTATGATACCATAAATTGAGAAAGTTTGCAAAAATTTAAATAGATTTTGAGATGATAATACTAAAATTGCTTAATTAGACATGTTTTTATTTGTGATTGCATACTTGCTTTGGTATGTAGAACCAAATATAAACAAAAATGTTAAATATGAATTTCTCTTTTTAAATATCATACCTCATTGCTAAAAGAATCTCAAATCTCTTTAACTAAATGTAAATGATAACGAATAAATAAAATACCCTAGAAAAGGAGACATTATTATTCGGTAAGATCTTCAAGCTTGATAATATATCTATGGTCAGAGTAAGCTCTGAGTAAATATCATTTGTTTGTTACAAGTGATTTCTCGGCTACAATGAATACTTTGAAAACATGCTATTTCCCTGGACTGTTTAGGTAATATAGAATATTTTTCTAGATAGGAAAACACCCTGTGAATTAGGTAAAGTTTAGACACATAATGAAGAATGAAAATGGGGAAGGCTATGAATTAGGCTTCCATACATAGCATGCATACAATGCAGTCAATCACATTTCTACTTAAATAAATAAATAAAAAACATTCCATTATTTAGGTGCAAAATTTACCGAATGGAATAATGACCTAGAAATTTGTAGACACAATGCTCCTCTCGGTAAATACAATGAACAAATAGGGAAAACAAGGCAAGAACACAAAAATAGGGCAAATAGTGTAAGAGAAATGAGTTTAGGGTTTAGGGGCTGGTCAATGATAGTGTCAACCATTTCAAAACTTGCACTCCATTTTATCACTCCGTTTTCCCACTTTGTTCTACCCTGAATGCTATGACTAACCGTATCTTATGACTAACTACTTTGTTCTAACCATAGTAGGGATGATACTAAAAATTAAGCTTGTCAAGGTATACCATGGGTTAATCTTGTTAGGGGGCCCACTTTGTTGAGGGAGACTTTTTTCTGGACTTTTCATCGTCACCAATCGTTGACTAGCACATGTTGGGGTTAGCATGTGCTAGTTAAGCTCATCGATCAAAAATGGCATTGGCATAATGGTCTACTAGCATTGGCATTGTACATGGGCATATTTTGCTAAGAAATATAATGGTCCACCTGGAATATCTTGCTTGGCATTTTTACTGGCATGTGTTTTACCTAAAAATATTCTTTTTGGTGTTCTGGCTATATATTTGATTTTTCTATAAGTTTAGAAATGAGTGGCATTTCATCCACACATTGGTTTGTGCTTTGTCAAATTGGCTACATTTTCCTGTGTTCCATTTGGTTGAGGGAATGTTTGATACAAGGACAACACACTTTTTCACTTAATCATGGGGTTTCAAGTTAATACCCCCCAAGTTTGGTATGATTTTGATGACATATGCAAGTGAATGGCCATGTGGAAGGATGAAAGCCAACAATAAGAAGTTTGATTTTTAAACTTTTATGTTATTTTTTTTTCAAAACAAAAGCACATTCTTTATTATTGGAGGATTTTATTTTTTTATTTTTTATTTTTTATTTTTTTTGATTTATTAAAATAATAAATATGCAATTATTACAAACTCATATAAGTTTAAAAATCAAATAAATTAAAAAATAAATAAATTATACATACTCAAATAAAGTGTAGCATTTGATATTAATGGTATCTCTAGTTCGTGTTTACAAATAATGTTATTGTAATCAAACTATTACATTTGTAGATTGATATAATTGTAACAACAATATTTATAATGTTATTTTTATAAATCATTAGAGAAATAAATAAAATTTTCATTTTTTCATTCTCTTCGTTACCCATTCATGACTATCGATAGACTTAAATCTATAAAACAAGAATACTCTGAGTATATAGGGTTATTACGTCCACATATAAAGATTTCTTGTTTAGTGGGTGTTATAGATAGAATGAATTAGTTTTACATATTACCTAGCTACCACATATTATTCTACTCTCACGTGCTTTAGCATATATTTCACGTACTTCTAAGTATATAAAAATGATGAACTTGTTCCATCTAGAGTTGCGTATATAGGAAGGACAAACATATAGAAATGTTTCGTATATCGGTCAGGTCATATTTATTAAAGGGCACCTTTTAGAATAATAAAGAACCATTCCATCTCACTTGATAAAAATGCATTCAATAAAAAATATTGTTAGCATAACACTAACTGGAAAGGACACCTAGTTAGAATAATCAAGCTAAGTAAAAAATACTCTGATCTTCAATGGCTTGTGGTTTGAAATCTATGATGAGGATGCACAATATATTGAACAAAAGGAAGCAAATGAAATACAATCTTAGAAGCACAAAAATTCAAAAGTATCAGCCTTGTTGTGGACCTCAGTTGATGGCTAGGTTTTTTTCACATACAATGGTGCAACACTACTTGCGAAGCACTAATAAAATTGAAGAACTTGTATAATTATTATTCAAAATTGGAGTTCATATAGTTGTAGTTTAAATTGTTTGATCTTAAGTTAAATAACAATGATGTCATAAGTTTGGCTTCAAAAATCTAAGCTATCAAACTGATATTGATGTTTTTGGTGTAAATATTGATGTATACATGATTGCTTTTATAAAAATTCTTCTCCCTACACACTCAACATACATGGAGTTTTTGCAACTAAGCAATCTATTAAAGACTTCCACATTTGATCATCTAGTTGAGAAGATGGCCAAGAGAGAAAAATCCTTTATAATAAAGATTGAGCCCACATGAGAAAACATTTTCCATATTAATCAAAAGGGCAATTCTTCCAAAAATGTTAGAAATGATAAAAGTAAAGGGATAAATAAAGGGCAAGGTGACAAAACTGGAGAAAATAATGGTCAACATTAGGATAAACAAAATGACAAAAAACACTTGTTTTGCAAACGTTGTGAAAGAAAAGGGAGACATGAGACATATGAATGCAAAAAACCATAGGACAAAATTGAAGTCTATCAAAAATAAAAAATAGAAAAATAAACAAAGCAAAGATCAGAATCAGACTCAACTTAGTTTTCAAGTGAATGTGTGATTTCCATCTTAGATGAAACAAATAATGTCTTAGTGAGTTCAACCTGGGATAACAATTCTAGACACTGGTTCCACACAACATATGACTTTTCGAAGGGACTTCTTTGAGGATTTTCATGAATAAAGTTGCAGTCTGGTATATTTGGTAGATAAAACAAGTATTCAACCTCAAGGTAAAGGTTCAATTTGACTCAAGTCCCTAGGGCTACCAAAATTCATTCTCCAAAGTATTCTATACCTTCCTCAATTGAAAATATTTTTTTGTCTCTAGTGTTCATTTGACAACAAGGCCACTCTATTCTACTGGATGATGAAGATGTGGTCACAATAAAATATGATAATGTAGTTGTTCTAACTGGATACGAGGAAGATAATTTGTTAAAACTTAAAGGTGAGCACTCAATTCCAAAAATTTTTAGTCATCTCACTAAAGGAATGCCAACTAATCTTCTTCAACATACCATATTTGGGCATACTCACCATGATAACATTCACACAATTCAAAAGAATGGTGTTATAGGATTTGCCAACACTGGCCAAAAATATTGAAAAGTATGAAGCCTGCATATTGGCTAGATATGAAAGGGAACTATTTCTAAGGTCAAAATGATAAGTCAACATGAAATTACAATTGGTTCACTCTAATTTGTGTTCTCTTCAAATTATTCCTATTGGTGGTCACAAGTATTTTATATTTTCCACTAATCACAACAAAAAAATGACTTGGATATACTTTCTATAGAAAAATTAAAAGCCTTCAAAACTTTTCAAACAATGAATGAAAATAAAATTCAATCTTATATTAGGACACTTATGACTGAAACTTGTGGTGAAGTCACGTTAAAGGTGTTTAAAACCTATCTGAAGAAAAATAGGATCAAGCATTAGCTCACAGTCCCTTACACTTCTCAATAAAATTGAGCAATTGAGTGGATGAACATGGTTTGAGCAATGTTGCATTTCAAAGGAGTAAATTTGCATTTATGGGTAGAAGTAGCTCAAATAATAATGTATATCTACAAAAGGTCACTATCAACAACCCTTCAAATGAAAACTCCATATGAAATATGGTGTGGTCATCTCCGTTTAGTATGACATCTTTAGGTTTTCATAACCATGTGCTACGCCTTGATTATCGAGGAGAACTAGAATAAGCTAGGCCACATGACTCGTAAATGTATCATTTTTAAATACTCAGAATCCTCAAAGGCATATAGACTATTTGATGAGAACATCAAGAAATTTATTGTCGCAAGAGATATTTTTTATGAAATTAGAAAGGACACAACAAACGTAAGTCGATAACTGAATTGATTTTAAAACTATCTAAATTTGATGTTTTCGAGAAGATTGATATGAAGGTTTCAAAAAATGAAGAGAGGACCTATAATTGAAAAATAGTTAAATCTATATCGACTTTTATAATTGAAAATGACATTATCCCTGTGGAAGAAAATGAAACTTCATCAGAAGGTGGTCGTATGTCAAGACATGAAGGAGTTTCAAATCAAGAAAATGAGGCACCGGTGATTCTACAAGCTACTCAACAAATATAATAAATTTGGCTAAACAAACATTGAAAGACGTCAAACCTAATGAGGTTGGAAAAATTGTCACTCGAAATACACATACAACTACATAATGATTAGACTAGTTCCTAGATGAAATTCAAGATAAGATAGAAAATTTTACCTTAGAAGACTCTCTATAAGAAGAGTTCAACATTGTTTTGACTCTAAACTTACTTGTTTCAAACATGCTTCAAATCTTGATGCATGAAGAAGAACAATGAAGAATGAGTATGATGCATTGGTAAAAATGACACTTTGGAGTTGGTTGATCCTCCAATCCACTGTAAACCCATTAGTTGTGAGTGGGTCTTTTGAAACAAATACAAAAGAGATGGATCACTTGAAAAACACAAAACAAGGTTTGTTGCGAATGGATTTGTTCAAAAATAAGGAATAAACTACAATGAAGCTTTTGCATCAATAACAAAATGGACCACCATTCAAAATTTGTTGGCTTTGGTGGTTCAAAATAGATGGAAAGTTCAACAAATGGATGTAAAAACTACATTTATGAATGGTGATATCAAAGAAACAGTGTAGATGATTCAGTTAAAAGGTTTTGTAGTAGGTGGCCAAGAGCACAAAGTGTGTAAGTTGATTTTTTTTGTATGGTTTGAAACAAGCCCCAAGAGCATGGTACAAAATACTCACTAAGCACCTTCTAAACACAAATTTCAAACATTTTGAGTTTGAAGATTCAATTCTTTTTGTCAAAAGAATTGTATTTCTAGTGGTGTATGTGGATGATTTGCTCATCATAGGAAATGATGAGATAACATTGCAAAAATCAAAGTAGAGTTGATGAAAGGATTTGAAATAACAAATCTGGGTTGTCTTCATTATTATTTAGGTATTGAAGTGATTCAAAAATCAAAGAATATCTTCATCACTTAAAGAAAAAAGATTGGTGAAATTCCAAACAAATTCATAAAGACAAATTGTAGGCCTTTCAATACGCCCATGGAACAAAATATGAAATTAACATCAGAAGATACCACATATTTAATAAAGGTCACTAAATATAAACAACTCATTAGAAGTCTGATGATCTATGTGACCACAACTTGAGTAGATATTTCTTTTACTGTTGCTATTCTTTCTAGATTTATACAACCACTTAGAGAAAGTCATTGGGTAGTAGCAAAAAGAGTTATTCGATATATGAAAAGAATATTTTAGACTCAAATATTTCAGGGCATGAGACTTCAAACTGGGCAGATATCTAGTTTTTAACTATTTTAGTGACTTTGAAGATAGAAATCTATTTCAAGGTTTTTGATGAATTTGGAAATAACAGTTGTCAGTTGGAAGTCAAAGAAACAATCAATGCTGACAATTTCTTCCACATAAGGTAAATACATGAAAACTTCAGATACCACCATATATATTTTATGGCTCATAAGGGTTCTTTTATATTTTTAGGAACAACAAGTTTTACCAACCCTACTCATGGTTGACAACATATCTACAATTAAAATGACGAAGAATTCAATCTTTCACAATTGAACCAAGAATATCAATACTAAATTTCATTTGATTTGCAATTATGTAAAAGATGACAAATGTAAAATTGTCACAGTAAATAGTTTTGAAAAAATGTTTGAATTTTTTTTTAAAAAAAAAGTTCAAAACCATGCTTAGTCTCACAATAACCCTTACAAATTAAGAGTGGATATAATATTATTATACACAATATTATATAATATTAGGTATAATTTGTAGAGAGCCTTTGTCTTATAGTAATAGACAGTCTACATAAAAAAATTGAATAATCTTCATAGAAGGTGACATGAATAACCATATTATGGTTATAGATATTATATTATTTCTTCATTTAATTAATATAAATACAATTTTAATTTACACCAAATTATTGATTTTTTCATTCCATTAACCTTAACTTGACAATCATGTAATCAAAGTTTTCAAATTTATTATTTAATTACAAAAACTAAACACTTTTATTTGTCCATAGACTTGGAGGAGTGTGTAGCATCAATGTTCCATCAACAATAACAACAACAAATTCATGTTTGAAAAATATTTTTTCAACAACAATGGCATTGTTATTTTATTATTTTATTTTCCATTTAATTATTTTTGTTAGTTTTAATTTTTATATTTAATATTTTTAATGTGTTAGTATTATTGTTAATTTTAATTTTAATATTTTCAATATAAAATAAAAAAATATAATTATTTTATTTTATTTTATTCAAAGTATATATATTTTTAATTTTGATTTTCAATGTTTAAATTTATTTTTTGGAAATATTGTATATTTTATTTATTTTAAATTTTAATCTAATTTTTGATATTTTAAATTTAAATTTAAATCTTTTAAAATATAAAAAAGTGTTCCCAATAAATAACCATCTTAAAAAATAAAAAAAAATACAAAAATATTTTTTATATACAATTAAAATTAATATTTTTAATTTAAAAATAAAAATAATACACAAATAACTTCCTTTTATTTTTAAGTTTATTTTAAAAAATATTATTGTTTAATTAAAAAGTTAAAAATAAAAATAATACATGAATAACTTCTCTTTATTTTTAAATTTATTTAAAAAAATACTATTATTAAACTAAAAAATTAAAAATAAAAGTTGTATATGTTAAGGAAAAAAAATTAAACTAATAATAAAAAATAAATATTAAAAATAATATAAAATTATAAATATATTTAAAATATTAATAAATAATTTAAATAATATAAATTATAAATATATTTAAATTAATTCTTTCTAGATATAGGGTCACTTTAGATAGTTTTTTTTTATTTTTTTTTATTTTTTATTTTTATTTATTTATTTATTTTTTTGACTATTTACAAAATGATACTATCCTTAAGTGATATCTAAATGTTTGTCCATAACTTCTACAATTATTAGAATTGTTCAAAAAATATTTCACCAAAAAATTATCATAAATATTTATTTACATATATTTGATCTAATCACCCAACCTATTACTTGCAAAACACACAAAATTAACTGAGATCTAAAAGCCCAAATTAGAATGGAAAATATAACATGCCTAGCTACAACATGCACACTATAATGGATTTGAGGAGCATTGCCCTTATGTAATTCGAAGTAATTCAAAGTTGTATCCAGAAATTTTATATACTTTTGCAACCTGCTGCATACTTGTCATTTGTTTGTGTTTTTACTTACGTGTTTTTTCCATTAAATGAGTTGCTCCCTAACAAAAAAGAATTATAGTATAATATAATAATAATAATGATATATATATATAAATATCTGATATATATTAATAACAATATATATACTATATTACATTTTATGTTATTATATAATATATTATCATATAATATTATAATGTAGTATAAAATATATTATAATATTATATATATTATTAATAATAATATAATGATAAAAGTAATTATATATTAGTATATATATCTTACATAAATTTACATAAAATATATTGATATATATATAAATTTATGTAAAATATGTTGATAGATATTATTTTCGACATATTTATATCGTATTGAATTCGTAACATAAGTGGAATAGGCATTTCGAAAATAATATCTATCGACATATTTTACATAGATTTATCTAAATTATTTATGTTAATAACACTTACTGCCATGCAAAATAAATGTAAATATTTGTTTTTTATAAAAACACATTTAATATGGAAAAAATTGGAGGAGGCGTAATGGTAGAAGGCGGGGGAAGAAACGGCATGAAGCTGGATGGCCAGAATGGCGCCCCTAGACTAGATCGTCCTCTGTCTGGAGCGGTAGCGCAGGAGGAGGAGAGGGTTTTTGTGGCTGAGAGTTCTAAGTTGAAAAAAATCAACGGTTGTCTGCCCAGGAGTCAGGAGAGACCGGTTTTAATTCTCTCCCAGGACTTTGTAAGTGATGAGGTCGAATACCTGACTGGCCACGCCCTTATATGCAAATTTTTGGGATCACGCATTTCTTTAGCAGCATTGGAGACCTAGATCAGGAGGACCTGGCAGATTGAGGGAGATTTTGACATTTTGCTGGCTGGAAACAGCTACTTCATTGTGAATTTCTCCTCGGTAGCGGACCGGAATAGGATTTTCGAAGGGGGGCCATACTTCTACGATAGAATTGGCCTCTTCCTTAAGTCGTGGCACGCTGGTTTCAATTCAGCGGATGATCTTCCTACCTGTGTCCCTGTTTGGGTTCGGTTGCCGAGACTGCCTCTGGAGTTTTGGCGGGAGGATATCCTCCGTCAAATAGCGGCCTTGCTAGGAGTTTCGATGGCAATTGCGCATCAAACTCTGGATAAAAAGGTAATATCCTTTGCCCATATTTGTGTTGAGATTAATCTGAATAATCCCCTTCCGAATTCTCTTGAGATTTGTTTGGGATCCTCATCTTGGATTCAACAACTCGATTATGAAGCTATCCCGTTTCGCTGCCACATTTGCCACGAGTATGGCCATCTGCACAGACAATGCCCGCAGGTGGTTAAGGAGAAAGCCTTTCAAGGTGAGGTGCCTGAAGTTCGGGCTGCCAACAGGGACATAGGACTCAGACAGCAAAAATATGCTGGGACAGTGCAGGAACAATCAAATGGCCAGCATAAAGGGAAAAATCCGTCCCTCACGGAAGGTGCGACTTTAAGCACAAATAGCTCCAGGGGTCCAGACAAGGATGGTTTTACTACAGTTAGGCGCCATGGGAAGTCTCGGGGGGTGAAAAGGACAAACTTGGATAGACAGAATGAGGTAGATTTTAACAGGTTTGAAGCTCTGGACAACATGCATATTGAGGATGGAATTCCGGTGTCTCTGCAGGCAGAGGAAGAAGAGACTATGGCTCCAACCACCCCAAGGGAGGAGACTCCTGCCTTGGTGCATAGGCCAACCTTGGAGATTGACAAGGTTATGCAGGATGCGCCTGATGTTGAATTGATGCCTCAAAGGGACTCGGAGGTAAGTTGGGCAGACCTGGCAAAGGAAGTGGAGGCGTCACAGAATGATAAAGGCTCTTCCTCCAGCCTTGGCATTCTGCCTAGAACTTTTAAGAATCCTATTGGCTCTAATTCCGTTCGAGCTGGGCGCAGAAAGGACCAAGAAAAACTAAAAATTACCGGTGATTTGTTAATAGAGGCTGGGCATGTTAAGCCCTTGGAGGAACATTTCCCACATGTTTCCCAATGATTGTTATTTCCTGGAATGTGAGGGGTCTGAATAGCTCTCCCCGGCAAAAAGCTATCTCTAAATTGGTGATTGCTAATTCTCCGGATATTCTTTGCATCCAGGAGACTAAATTCTCAGTAGAATCATGGTTCTCTTCTATACCCAACTGCTGGTATTTCAGGTACAGCCAATGTGTTGGGGCACTTGGGTCTTCAGGTGGACTGGCTATGTGTTGGAATCCGGAAACTCTTATCCCGCTTGGATGGTTAGCCAGTAATTCCGCTCTTAATATGATTGCTGCTTCTAAGGAGTCAGGGGAAACTATTCTTGTTACTAATATTTATGCCCCTGTGGATCTTCCTGGACAGCGGAAGTTGTGGGATCATGTTCGGTACATAAGAAGCTGCCATCCCTATTTACCCTGGATTATGACAGGGGATTTTAATGCGGTTCTCAACATGGAGGAGAAGATAGGTGGCCTAGCTCGACTTGGTCCGGCTTCGGAAATCCTTCGGCAAAACATTGACCTTCTGCGCCTCACTGATGTTAAGCCCCTCAATGGCACCTTCACTTGGAGCAACAGGCGGAGTGGTGAGGATGGTATCTCGGAACGCCTTGACAGATTTTTGGTTTCCTATTATTGGCAGTCTAGCTACACTTCCCTTGCTTCAAAGATTCTTGATTGGGGTGGATCGGATCATTGGCCGATCAAGCTGTCCACTAATCATATATCTGGCCCGAGGAAACCCCCTTTTAAGTTCCAGCTCATGTGGCTTAGAGAACCTTCCCTGCATGAACTAATGGGGCATTGGTGGCGGCAAGGTGAACCCAACCATGGGACAGCCATGTTCTCGTTTGCTAAAAAGCTTCAGTATGTCAAAGGTAGGCTGAAGTATTGGAACCTTAACAGTTTCGGGAACCTCCACTACATGAGGAAGAAAGCGCAGGATCAGCTGGATGGGATTACTAGGCTGATTAGAGACTCCGGTTTGTCTGAGGAACTTCACAGGGCTGAGTCTTAGGCGGTGAAGGACCTTAGTGAGTGGGAACTTAGAGAGGAGATTTTTTGGAAACAAAAGGCGCGGATTGACTGGCTTCAGGAAGGAGACAAAAATACTGCCTTCTTCCACAAGTCTGTCCAGGATAGGCGTAATAGAAGCCACTTACAATTCTTGGTGGGCCCGGATGGTTCTCGGTTGAGCACCTCGCAGGATATTTCTAGAGCAGCGGTTCTTCACTTCTCTAGCCTGTTTGCTGAAGGGCTGCCTCCTTCAGAGTTAGCTGAAAATAAAGTGCTGTCCTGCATCCCATCTGTGGTGTCTCCTGAGCTGAATGAGTACCTTATGAGACCTATTGAGCAGGCTGAAGTGGAAGGGGTGGTATTTAGTATGAAAAGAGGCAAAGCTCCTGGACTGGATGGCTTCCCAGCTGAGTTCTATCAGGACTTCTGGGATGTCATCAAGCAGGATCTATTTGAAGTTTTACAGGAATCCTTCACCAATAAGGACATGCTGAGGGCCTTGAATGCTACCTTCCTGGTCCTCATTCCGAAGAATGAACAGGTGGATAGACTGGAACACTTCAGGCCTATTGCGCTATGCAATGTTATTTACAAGATCATCACTAAGCTCTTAGCGGGGAGGATCAAACATTGCCTCTCATTGGTTATTTCTGAAGAGCAGGGAGGTTTTGTGGCTGGCAAGCAGATTTTGGATCAGGTGGTTATTGTTTCTGAGGCTATCCACTATATGAGCACCTCTCGGGATAGGGCTATGTTCATAAAGCTTGATTTAGCCAAGGCCTATGATAGGGTCAGTTGGAGATTCTTGGATAGAATTATGAGGGCCTTTGGGTTTTGTCCTGCTTGGATACAATGGGTGCTGAGTTGTGTCACCACGCCTTCTTTCTCTGTGCTCATTAATGGACAGCCAACGGAGCTTTTTGGGGCAGCGAGGGGCCTTCGGCAAGGTGACCCGTTATCCCCATTTCTTTTTATCATTCTAGCGGAAGGCTTGGGCCGTCTTATCAAATTCCAAGTGTCCCAAAACACTGTGCAAGGGTGGCAGTGGGGGGAGGGCTTAACCACGTCCCATTTGCAGTTTGTTGATGACACTATCCTGGCTGGGAAAGCCTGCATACGGGAGGCGGCTGCCTTCAGGGACACCCTTGACACTTATGTAGATGCTACGGGGCAGCAAGTCAATGACCACAAGTCTTCTATCTACTTCTTTAACACCCCCGGATCGATTCAGAGGAGAATCGCGGCCATTCTGAGATTTCAAATTCAGGTGCTCCCGGTTGTTTATTTTGGGATCCCCATAGTGGTTGGGCGGCAACCACGTCTCTTCTGGAAATTTTTTTTGGATAAGCTGAGGCATAAGGTTAATCACTGGACACACAGATGGCTTTCCACGGCTGGCAGAGTTACTCTTTTGCAATCGGTGATACAAGCTCTTCCAGTGTACCGATGCTTGGTGCAGGCTGCCCCGGTTTATTTTCTTAAAGAATTTGATGCCCTGTCTCGCCAGTTCCTCTGGAGTGGTAACCTTCAGTCCACTAAATGGAGCCTGGTCAAGTGGGATACTGTGTGCGGGCCAAAGCAAGATGGGGGTTTGGGACTGCAGTCAGCCATCCTGGCATGCCAAGCTTTGGCTGCTAAATTATATTGGAGATGGTGTACTAATTAGGCCCAGATGTGGGCCCGGATCCTAGCTAGGAATTACTTTTTGGGAGTGGAGTCTTCAGTTTTTGTTCAGATGCCTCTTGAGAGGAGCGGCTCTATGATTTGGAGTACCCTCAAAGCTGGAGCTTCTTTAATTAAAAACAGCTTGTTCTAGATTTGTAAAACTGGGGAGCAGGTTCTCTTATGGGAAGATTCGTGGGATGGGGCACCCCCAATCGTGTCCTCTCACCCGCACCTTCAGTCTTTATGCGATGTGCTTCATGCTGCTGGCTGGTTTAATGTGGCACATTACAAAGAGGAGTATAACATGGGCCTGGCTACAGGTTTTAGATGGAAAAACTCTGTGGATTGGCCACCGGGTGGGTCCTTGGATAACAGGTCTGAGCTAGCTCAGTTATTAGATTCTAGGAATTGTAATTCTCTTCTGGGACAGGATGTGCTTGCTTGGGGGGGTGGGTCCTCTGGCTCCTACTCGGTCTCGGAGGGATACATGGCCTTATCTAAGCAAGCTCATGGGGAAGTCATTTTCCATTGGGGGAAAAGGATTTGGAATTCCTTTACCTGGCCCAAATGTAACTTCTTCATGTGGACGCTTATGTATAATAGATGTTTCACATGGGACAATCTGTGCAAATGCGGATTTCAGGGTCCTTCTAAATGTGTGCTCTGCTGCAAGGAGGTGGAAACAAGGGCGCACTTGTTCTTTCAGTGTTCTTTTGCTAAATATGTTTGGCACAGATGGTGGAGCTTGGAGGTGACCCTGCTGGCACGCTTCCTCATTAAGAGACTTCTGGGATCGTCTTAGCACTCCCAACTCCAAGGCGCAGGCTCTCCAAATCACTTGGTATGCAGGTCCCGCCTTCATTTTGTGGAATGTCTGGATAGAGAGGAACAGGCGGGTGTTTTGCGTTGCACTCAGGCATGTTGACGCTATATGGGATAAGGTTCGAATGTCCCTACAGGAAACATTCATTGCTAAAGGCGTCCGAGTGGAGGGTTTGGGCGCGGAGGAGCTCCTTATCCTCACCAGCATTGCGGGTAAGCTGTCAGACGTTAGGCCTCTCGCCTCTTACACGAGTTCGGCTTATAATAGTAGCCGCAGACTCAAGCCTGTTTGTAGACTTGGCCGATGGTCTCCTCCCTCCCCTGGTCTGCTGAAGCTTAACGCGGATGGTTCCTCGCGTGGTAACCCTGGGGAAGCTAGTATCGGTGGGGTTGGGCATGATTGTCTTGGAAACATCCAGTTTATCTTCTCTATCTATAAAGGTTGGCATTCGAACAACTATATGGAGGCGCTGGCTATCCTTCAGGGGTTGAAACAGTGTTGTCATCTGGGATGGAAAAACATTATTTGTGAGTCAGATTCCTGGGTGGTGATTGATATGATAACTAATCGTAACTTTGATAAGGTCGAGTGGTGTCTGGCGGTGATTGGGCAATAGGTTCTTCAGTTAAGTCTTTCGATGGATTCTGTTAGTTTTAGGCATATTCCCCGTGAGTGGAACGGGATTGCTGACTATCTGGCCAAGTGGGCCTCTGAACAGGGACCCCAGTGGGAGTTTGTTGAGTATAATCTTCTGCCTCTTTCCTTTTCCCAGAAGCTGAGTCTTCTGGTTGAGCAGGAAAAGGCTGTGTAATGGTTTCGGCTTTTCTGCTTTTGAATAAAAATTTTACCCCGGTTAGTTAAAAAAAAAACACATTTAATATAATTTTAGAATCGGAAATAGAGAACAACACTATATATATATATATATATATATATATATATATATATATATATATATATATATATAAGTTTATGATATTCAAACTATATCCATTTGATATTAAAATAGGAAATAAACAACAACACAAAATTACTAAAACATAAATATTTTTAATCATCTTACTTGTGTGTTTCTTTCATGCACATTACCCTAAGGATTCCACACATGTATAATTCGATCAAAATAGTTTTTAACAATTTTCACTTGATCTTTCTTTTTACAGTCTAAAGTGTCCATATTTGGTGCTCCAACAAACTATAAGAAACCAGGCACATGCGGAGACCCTCTATGTTTCCATCCATATCTACACCAAAAATATTTTACCTTCACAAAATTTTCTAATATCTCTTTTTGGAACACTATATTTCAAATGTGGGTGGTCAATAATGTTTTGTCATCTCCATCTTTGTGCTTCACGTGGATTGGTAGGTGGAGTCCCTGGCATCAATGCATAGAGGTCTGGGTAATGCATGCCTACTACACTTTATGTAAATAACATGGTTGGTGTTCCAATTTGATGCAATAGGTCGATTAATTTTTCACAACAATTTGTCCAGTAGGAATGTGTGCCTCATAATGTAGTTCCATATTGAATCAAGCAATCATCAAGATGAGATTTTGGCATATTTTCCATGTGTTTGCATAATTCATCAATTGTAATGGGTATTTCTTGAAGGCTTTTACTTATAAATACCATCGATGAATTTTGAGGCTGATTTTGTATCATCCTATTCATGGAAATATTTTTAAATTAAGGGTGTGTCCCAAAATTATTATCTCGATATCTCAGGGCATTGGGTAGTTTAGTGGCTACAAATGATGTGAGATATATCACATTTCCTTCATATGTCTCAAGTATTGGACCTAGAATAACATATTCACTAAAATTTGTATTAAAATCCATGTGGACAGAGTTCATTTTTTAAAGACATTTATAGACTTATTCTAACCTTTCTCTTGTCAACATCTATTATAAATAGGCCCTTCAAGAGCTCGACAAGTATTCATTTTAGGATAACACTCTTGACAAATATAACACATATGTGGAGAAGCAAGTTTTTCTAACTCATGTCAAAAACAATAATTTATAGTCTTGAAATCTATCTCAACATTTCCATTTTGATTAAGATTTTTTGTTGTCAATTCCCATTGCAAGTAATATTTTTTTATATTCAATTTATTTGGAACCCTTGCATTTGACTTGTCCTTGTCTCTTATGGTGATTTGATATTTTTAAAGTTATTCTTATTCTTATTTCTTTCGATAATGGTTACTTCTATTTGTTATTGTAGGATTTTTTTTGCTTATGATTTTACCTACACGGTTGTTAGTCAGCTTGCTTAGAGTTATTAAGTTCATTAAGGAAAAATATACTTAATGCATTTTCTAATAATGAGTTGAGGAGTTGTCTCTATGGTGACCTAATTTCTCACTATATATAATATACCTCATTTATACTTTTTGGCTAATCAATACATGAAGCTTTTGATGCAACTTTTGTTGTGGCGAATTTGGTCCCACCTATTCCTAGGATTTTTGTGCAATCCTAGATGTTCAAAGATATTTTTGTAGTACAACATGGCATCAGAGATAATTTGAAGACCATTTTGGGGTATGTGCATGGAGTTGGAGGACAATTTCATGGACATTTTAGGTAACAAGATCACGTTATTAAATAACGTGATCACGTTATTGAAATTATGACTCGATAATTACCGAATAACACATATGCATTATTATAAATTCAAGTAACGTGTACGCATTGTATAATGCATACACATTATATAGTGTATTATACAACACACACATGGTATACAACACATACATGGTATACAACATGTACACAGTATACAACACATATGCGTTGCTTTGTTATAAGTTCAAAACCAACTCCATGAGCATTTGGGAGTTGCACGTGAAGCCAACTTTGTCCATGAGCTTATATTTACTACTCTAAATGTTAAGTATAAGTCTACGTGTAATTTCTTATACTTTAAATTTATTTTAGTAAATATAAGATATTAGGGTCACTCAGCATCTGATAGAGTTGGTCTCAAGTTACATGCCTTACGATGTAAAAAATAGTTTTTAAAAATCCAATCAAGTCATTACTTAGGCATTTTCAGGGTCTAAGTATTAAACCTAATGATTTTAAGACATAACTTTTGCAATTGATATCCATTTTTGGTAGATATATAGTCATTTTAAAGGTTTTTGTGCCTTTCAAATTGATTCTTGGAATTTCTAGGAGTCTTAGGTTTGTCAAAATTAAAGTTTTCAAACCACTCACTTTGAAATTGATGCAACGTGGTGTTATTTGGGTAGCATAGGTCACATTGATGACCTGCACACATCAAACAACCACTTTACATGTTAATTTGACTTGATCATCACCCCTTCCTCATCCTTGTTCACTTCTTACTCATACCTCGTTACCCCTAATCACTCTCTTATCAATTCTCATTATACCTAATCACTCCCTCATTGACCCTCATTATCCCTAGTCATCTTTGATCACTACCTCATGATCCCTGATTAATCCCTCATTGACTCTCACTATGCCTCATCATCCCTAATAACTCACTCCTTGTCCCTCCTCATCCCTCATCACTCCCTCATTAACTCTCACCATCCCTCATCATCCTTAATCACTACCTCATCATCCCTGGTCACTCCCTCATTGACTCTCACCATCCCTCATCATCCCTAATCACTCCCTCATTGGCCTTTACCATCCTTAATCACCGCTTCATCATCCATAATCAATCCCTCCTCATCCCTCATCATCTCTAATCACTCCCTTATTGACCCTCATCATTCCTCATCATTTATAATCGCTCCCTCATTGCCCCTCACCATCCCTCATGATGTAGAGCCCTATTGCATACTCTGCTTGTCCAAGCTCTTTGCTAATATCCACATAGCTTTCACTTTGTCTTTTCTTACTTGATCTCTATTTTTGGACCCTCCACATATTTCAAATTCACATCTGCATTTTACTCATTTCATTTATTCTCTACCATTCTAATCAATCCCTCCTCATCCCTCATCATCTCTATTCACTCCCTTATTAACCCTCATCATTCCTCATCATTTATAATCATTCCCTCATTGCCCCTAACCATCCCTCATGATGTAGAGCCCTATTGCATACTCTGCTTGTCCAAGCTCTTTGCTAATATCCACATAGCTTTCACTTTGTCTTTTCTTACTTGATCTCTATATTTGGACCCTCCACACATTTCAAATTCACATCTGTATTTTATTCATTTCATTTATTCTCTACCATTCTTTGGATGGTCTCACTAAACTCTTCATTCTATTCTCCTTACTCAATGCATTCAATATCTCTTACTTTGAGACTATCCCCCTTACTAATCTTTACGCTTTATATTAACTTGGATTAAATCTTGTCTCTGGTGTCTTAGGATTTAATAGGGCTCTGACAAACTTCCTTCCACTCCTTTGAGTTCTCTCTAACTTTTTCTCAACCCTACTTAAATTTTCAACATGATCCTCATATCATACACTTCCTCTTACTCTATCATAGACTCTTCTTGTACGGACTCAAATCATCAAATCAACCTCATTTATGAATACCTTGTAATATATCAAATTTATTCAAAAATTTATAGGCTTTGGTTCAACTATTTGATAACTTATTTTGGCTCTTTCTACTCTCAGATTAGGTCTTTAGGTTTCCTTCTACCCTATCTACCACACAATCCTCCCCCATCCATACTTACACAATTTAAAACACTATATTATATTTGTGTATGTTGAACTCAAAATTTTAACCAACTTTCATGAAGTATTGACAGTTACAACTTCTAAAAACTCACTTTGAAAGTAAGAACCCTAATATAGGGTTTGGACTGGTTTTACAGACTCAAGAAGGGTCAAAATAATATTTCAATCTTCCTAGGGCATTTCTAATGACTTTGACTATTGGATTAGGTATGATTTGACCCTATGCACATTTTCCAAGTGTTATATTTCCCTTTTTAAGCTACAATAGATTGACTTAACCAAATTTGAATAGACTGTGTACTCAGTCATAGGTCTGTAGTAATCTGAGAAGAGGTTATTTGTTCTAATTCATTCAGAAAAGGGTTCTAAATCAGCATACATGTTTAAAATATTTTTTACAATGTTTAAACACTTTAAAAAATCAATGCCTTCCATCTGTAACACTCAATTTGCCAATTTCCATGAGATACCACTTTAACTATGTTAAGTTTCTTGATGACTCCAAGACTATGTTAGTTTTATTTTTTCCCATCCAAATATATGAAAGCTACTTTAAATACTGTAAAAATTCATGATCATATGATAATAAACTCACCAACATATAAATTTTAATGTTTACTCCAATACATGCATATACCTTCTCACACAGATGTATACTCAAAACTTTTGCTCATAGAAGACATGGTTGTGTTGTTTAACACAGAATGTCCTTAGAAGAATAACAACATACAATGTTTAAATACTATTAAGGAATTGTTATGTCAAGTTACTAATTACTCATACATTCTAAAATCCCACCAAAAATAATCTCTTCTTCCACAAGACTCTGACTTTCACTCAGATTTCAAGGCATAATTTGTAAAAGCACAGGGATACAGTTTGTAATTTCAACATCCAAAAGATTTGAAACTCAAATTATAAATTATATAATCACCATAAAATAAAATGTATTTTCAACTTACCACTCACACAAAGAACACAAAGAACTTGTTAATAATCATGTTTCATGATCATGCACACTGTCAACTATCTTTGCCCATATTCAAGAAGATGCAAGGTCTGTTTGATTTCTTAGTTGCAAATAATCAAAACTTGTCTTTATTCACTTGTTTGGGGTTCTTTACATTCATCCTTTTGAATCCTACCCCCTCAAACTCTCTTGAATTTGAATTTGAATATAAAATAAGACATGGACAAGACTCTTATTACCAAATAACCATCAACTGAATTATAACTTCTTTTTTATGTTGAGAGTGTCCTCAACCAACTCAAAAACTAACATATTTCTCAAATATGAGTTTAGTGATATGTGTTGTAACATACTAAAATCCTTGCTAAATTCTAACCACACTAAATTCAACATTGGACTTCTTGAAGCAAGATTGAAGTCTCTATGAAATTTCAAAAATTCAAATGAAAGATTTGGTGGGAAAGTCCAATACAAATATAATTCAAAATTGACACAAAAATAGAAACTTAGAAAGACTCCTACAAACTTCTTATGACATTGTACACCTTATAAAGACTCTAAACATGTAAAATAGATCACTACTTATATTGGATAGTGTTGCTCCTACATCACCTCATCATCCCTAATCACTACTTCATCATAACTCATCATCTCTAATCACTCATTCATCATCCCTCATATCCCCTAATCACTCCCTCAATTAATCCTCACCATCACTCATCATCCCTAATCACTCCCTCATCCTCCCTAATCAGTCCCTCATTTACCCTCACCATCCCTCATTATCCCTATTGACTCTTTCATCATCTCTATTCAATTCCTCCTCATCCCTCCTCATCCTTAATCACTCCATCCAATACCTTGATGGTGGTATTTTGTTGGAGGTTAACAATGTTAGGAGATACAAGTGGAGAGTTGAGTGCTAACATAAAATATAAGATAGTGATAAAAATGATGTAGAGGCAAATTTGAAACACAAATATTTAACACCTATGCAAAAATATAGGCCTATTAGAAATGATGTAATTCACAATTGAAAATCCACCAGAAAAAGAGAAGCAAGTAAAACCACCATAGCACCAAAATAGGTAATAAATACATGAAGATCACCAAGCTATGCGATTTCCTAAAATTAATTAATTGATTTTCATATAAGGATTTTTTTATGATCTAAATAAATATATTTAAGGCCTTCTATTTTTATGTATATTGATAGAATCATCATACCAAAGTGTGGAAAATAATTTTCAAATGGTTAGAAGACAAGTAGTCCAAGATTGGAAAGTGGTGCTTAATTCATAACTTCAATATTCAATCTAATGAAGAGTGTCACACTATGAGGTCTCTACTTGCACATCTCGAGAATTGGGTACAAGTTATCTAGCATTATAAAAATTTAAATAGATAATAGATCATGAACCCAATGATATGGTCGGTACTAACAATATCTCTACTTCCCCCAACAAGAAATTATATGAATTAAAAATATTTTTTCATTAAAAAATGTAGATCAATGGCGAGACAATGCACTTTATCATTTCTAATGGAAGTCAAAAGAATTTAATTTCTCCTAAATCATATTTTCAAAAATTGAACTTGAAATTTATAGATCATCCATAACCATATGCTAGTGTATGGTCTAGTGTAGGCCTTGAGAAATGGATCACCTAGTAGTGTCACTTGGTGTACACAATCAAACTTTTTAAATATGCAATACTTTATGACATCTCACCATTATAGGTGTGTGATGTTTTACATGTGGTCAACCATGTATTTACCATTGACATGTAGTCTATGAAGTAAATCCTTGAAAATTTGTGATAGATTGTTTGGATCTGAAATACCATATATCATAGTTAGTTCATAAGCTTTTAGTCATTAGTGCTAGGAAGTGCAAGAATATTTTTAGTTCCATTAAGAAGTATACTATTAATGGTAAGAATTAAATGTTTAATGACATATTTATGTCATCATATCATAGTGTGGTTTATCCAACAATAACAAAGGTGAAATAATTGAACCATAAACTAGATGAATACAAGGATATCTTTCAGTCACATAAATAAGTTCCTGCATACTATACACTAAATAATACTATTGATTTGATCCCTTAACTGCCTCTACCTCAAACCTCTTTATACAACATATCATTTATAGAGAATGAATAAATCAAGTGGTAGATCCATGAAATCATGGATAATGGACACATCATACCCAAATCATTGCCTTGCAAAAACCCAATTGTGTTTATGCCAAAGTTGTGAATCAATTAAAAAATCTTAACAAGATTAATGTGACAAACTATTATCCTCATTTAAATTTATTGGGTATTATGAGGGATGAGAAGTGAGTTATTAGGGATGATGAGGGATGATGCTAATCAATGGAGTGATTAGGGATGATAAACCTGAGTGATTAGAGATGATGAGAGACAACTAAGGTCAATGAAGGTGTTATTAGGGATGAGGAGGGAGTGAGTAGGGGTGAAGAAGTGATTAGGTATGATGAGGGATGAGGAAAGAGTGATTAGGGAGGATAAAATATGGGGAGAGAGTGATTAGGGATGATGAAGGATAGTGAGGGTCAATATAGGAGTGATTATGGATGATAAAGGAGTGATTAGAGATGACTAGGGATAATGAGGGTCAATGAGGGAGTGATTATGGATAATGAGGATTGATGAGAGAGTGATTAGGGGTAATGATGGATGAGTAGGAAGTGATCAAGGATGAGGAAGGGGAAATGATCAAGTGAAATTAACATGTAAAGTGGTTGTTTGATGTGTGTAGGTCATCAATGTGACCTACGCTACCCCAATATCACCACTTTACATCAATTTCAAAGTGAGTGCTTTGAAAACTTCAATTTTGACAAACCTAAGACTCCTAGAAATGCTAAGAGTCAATCCAAAAGGCATAAAAACCTAAAAAATGACTATATGTTTACCAAAAATGGATATCAATTTCAAAAGTTATGCCCTAAAATCCTTAGGTTTAATCCTTAGACCCAAAAAATGCCTAAGTACTACCTGATTGGATTTTTAAAAACTATTTTTCACATTGTAAGGCATGCAAATATGAAACCAACTCTATCAGATGCTGAGTGACCTTAATTTCTTATATTTACTAAAATAAATTTAAAGTATAAGTTTACAATATAAATGTAAACTTATACTTAACATTTAAAGTAGTAAATATAAGCTTATGGACAAAGTTGGCTTCATGTGCAACTCCTAAATGCTTTTGGAGTTGGTTTTGAACTTATAACAAAGCAACATGTACATGTTATATAACACATATGCGTTGTATAATACATTATATAACACCTACGTGTTTTTTGAATTTAAATTAAAAACCGAACCTTTAGGCTCAAAAATGGCTTGGATTTTTGAGCCAAAGGCTTGGGACTGTGCATCTACAGTCGAGATCGAGAGTTTTAATAAAAATTAACAAATTTCAACTTCAATCGTCAGATATGATATGGATTTCAACATTAAAATTTGAAAAATTATTACCGTTACAATGAACACGTTGTCCTATTTCTAAATGTATGATTTTTATAATTTTTGGGCTATTTTAAGGGTTCAAACTATATTTATTTCTAACAACACCTTTTTTAGGTCACTACATGCCTCACCCATACATGCCTATTCATGTTTATCTAATTTATTTTTCATTGATCCAACTAAAAAAAAAATTATATGGTAACAAACTAGGCCTAATTCTACACACATTAAAAAAAAATCAATATTCATTTTTTTTTAGGTAGTTAGGGTGGGTCGCATAGACAACTATCCATTTTTTAAATCAGTTTTTAGGATATACTTAATTGCAAAATTAATAAAAAAAATATAATCATCAAAAAAATATAAAAAAAAATTTGTAACACACTAGAAGATCTAATATAAATATTCACCAAAGGGTTTTTAACAATATTTAATGATTCTAAAAAAATGTTGGGTCACACGGAATGGTATAATTAAAATTTTATTAAAAAACAAGAGGTCCTATTCAAATTTTAGATTTTTAACCTATTTATACTTAACATTATTTCAAAAAAAATAGTTTTTTGAAAACTAGACTCAGAATGATATAATTCATGTTTTTATACCATCTTCAAATTTTGAGTGTAGCCATCTCTAATTATATACAAAAGTTCAATTTTATGAAATTTTAGAAAAATCATGTCCACGGTTAGAAAAATCATGTCCACGGGTAGGCCCTTTTTGTCCCCCAAGTTGGTGCACTTACCCTTTGTTATTTTTGAAATATTTGGTGAGATCTTTCTTGCATGCATTCTTGATGGTTTTCTTGATTTTCAACATTTTCATAGGTTTAGTGGGATTTTGTGAAAATCAATGCAAACTATATAATTGGAGTTTCTAATCTGAAAACAACCAACACCATCATATTCAAAAGATACCAAAACCCTATGATCAACTGTAAACATGATATAGTTTTGTGATAGTCGATTTTAGCCATTTTGGAGAGTTTCAGAGTGTTTTTGATGATTTTGTGCAAATCTATACAATCACATTTTCTAAGGGAAAATCATTTTATAAGTTTTTCTTGGTTTTTGGAGATCCTTGGTGGGTCTTTTATAGTTTTTTGCAGAGATATACCAATTTTGGTATTTTTGTGGTTTGGCAGAAATCAAAGCAATAGATTCTCAAATATGGATCTCAACAACTATACCTGATTAAGTACCCATCTACAATAAAATGTAACTGGATAAAATGAGTCACCACAGTGTTTGTTAATCCCTATGATATATAATAGTCACTAGGACAAGCCTTAGTCTCATTTATCTTAAATGTCAATGTTTTCACACTACCTCCTAATACACCCATGCCCACATGCAATGTCTATGAAATGGCCTTAGTGTTAATCCAGTTAAAGATTACTATCCATGTAATTGAAATGCTGATAATTCTTGAGCATATGGATATAAATTTAGCATATCTTGGCATCCAAAAGTCTATTGTTTTACCCACCTCATATATGGAATTTAAATAAGTAAATGAAGGATGAGAGGAGTTACCTAAGATATATTGGGGGACATCATTAGTGGAAATTCAACTTGATGTGGAACCATTGTACACTATCTTGCTTGTTAATGGGTGGTTCATACACAATTTTATATTGCATTTCGGGGATTCATGCAATATCATGCTTCTTGTTGTGAAATGCAATCAACATAAGAATTTATACAATGCATGGAAAGTGTTATGTAATGGATTCATATGAATTTCCAGTGGTAGGAAGTCAAATTTAGGGACCTAAATAGTGAACATCATGACCATCCATGTGCCATAATATCATAGCCTTGATGCCATAAAATTTTAAAACTTGTTTCACCTTATATGTTCCATGTCCACTCAAATTTAGACATGTGGTTGTTCCTCATTTATCACATAACATGAACTTCACAGAGTTTACTCAAGGTCTTTTGGAGTCTTCAAATGATCCCTTGGATACATGGAAAGATGAATTGATGTGACCTTATCTATTTACACTGAGTGACATGTGGCCTAATTTTATTGGTCATAGGGTTCTCAGTCAATGAAATTACCTTTAGTCAACTGTTCACTATGAACTTTTAACACATATGTGTTAAACTATATACTCCCCTTTTATCAATTTTGAGATCTGATGGACCTTAGCTTACAATTGATCATTTAGAATATGTGGGATGAGATTTATGAGTTTTCCCTAATAATGTGTGAACCTTAAGTGTACTATAACATCCTTCAATTGGTCCACTTGGTAGACTAATGTGAGACACATGGCGACCTCTAGTTAGTCATAGGCTTAGGGTTCACAGACTCCTCCAAGAACTTGAAAATCCTTCATCTTGGCTACATGGACCCATGAACTTATTCAATTCACTTTATATTATTTGGCATCTCAAATATTTCATACTTAGACATATTATGTCCATGTGGCAATATTTGTTGACCCTTTCATTTCACAGTTATTGTCACCATGTGGCACACCATGTCAAGTTATCTTCATTGCACTATGACCTCTCATCGTCCATTTAATTCTCCATGTGGCCAATAAGAATGAGACATGTGGAATTTTTCCATTGAACCACACCTAATAAACTTGGCCAGTTGGCCACTCCTGATTTGATCACCCTAACAGAGTCATGGAGTTTATGAGCCTCTCAATCGATTTTCCTACTATTGTATAGAAGTGTGTTTTTTTCAATTCTATTTCATATCTACCTTGATGTTTGTGACAAAAAACTTTAATAAAAAATATAACTTCTTTGTTTTATTGTGGCCACCCAATCAAGACATGTGGCAGTTGCACATTACCTCAAGACCAGAGAGTTCAAGGAATTCTATTTTGTGTACAAAGTGGCCATAGTGATCTCACAACACATTGAATATTGAAATTTACTTTATGTTTTTGTTTGAAGTACAAGATTAAGCATTATCATTCACATAATTATTTCACCTACGACCATACACAAATCATTAATATAAAAAATGATCAGTTCAAAGAGTCAAGAGGATCACGGGTTAAAGGGAACGTAGACTTGATGGGCCTCTCAATGTGATCTTTCAAACTATGTGAATTCATGGAATTATTAACTCTACTTTATATTACTTTGATCTATCCCTATCCTTTCCATGGAAACCTCCCAATCCCATTAGCCACAACCCATGGAGTTCATAGAGTGATTATTTTTTAATAAAATACCATAAATAGTTATATGTGAATCCTGTAAATGTCTTCCACTCCGCTCTATAACTTTTAGAATCCACACTTGAACACCTACGGTTAAAATGAAGACACATGGCATCCAAATAGTCCCATGGACTCGCGAAGTGTTCTCTTGGCTTCACTTGACCTTGTCACTATGTGTGGACATGTTCACTTATTCATTATGAATTAAGGCTTCATTGAATAAAAATAATAAAGTGACTACTAGATTCACATGTACAAAAGTAGTCATGTGACCAAACATTAATAAAGTGAGGCGAATGTAAATCGAATCATATCTAAGTGACCACGAGGTGCACTTTATTGCTTTGGGAACAATATTACATGGCTTATTGATTGAGTCAAGACCTAGAATCGACTATGGTGTGGATGGGACCTTGGACATAATTAAGGTCACACATATTAACAAAAAAAAGGGAAAAATATAAATGTGGATAAGGGGACAAGATAACTAATGATTCAAGGGTATAGGAAATTGTAGCATGTAGATTATAAATAAAGACTGAAAATGCTATCAAACTTAATGATAGACGCTGAGACATTATTCAATATTTGAAATATCTACATTTTATTAATACCAGGGTTCTAAATTGTCATAGGCTGATGTTAGAGTCCAACCGGTCCCCTGTAGATGAATTATCTTAGCTTGAGCCTGTATTTGAAGTTTAACATTAAAGATAACATTAATATTCTTAGTAGTAGAAAATAAATCATCAATAATAACATGATTAAAATTAATTAATGTTCTTCCATAAGTGGAAGAGAATCTCAACATGAAATATATGCTAAATATACATGTATTTTATAGTAATCATGGTTGAAGACCCGTAAAAGTGTCATTTTCCAGATAAATTGTTACACCCTTAACCATTGGTGTGTCTAGGGATATGTGTGGCTGACTTGTGGCTTACATACCTCTTTTATTTACTCATTACATTTCTCTAGGTTCTTAGATAGGTCAGCCATAACCTTGGCTAAGTAGACTATATATAGGAGATAGTGGTTAGTCTTTATTCATTATGTTAAGTATTTTGTTATTAGTGAATTATCATTGTGTAATCTCTCATATTTTCTTATTGTGTAATATAAAATCATTCTGGGGGAATATCTAAGTAATTTCATTACAAGTGGTATCAGAGCTTCGATTTGGGCAAGTTTCCTACAACATTTTTTTTTCAGATCTGGTGAGGCGTGGCTTCTGGGAGTGGTGAAAGTGAAAAAACATAACTTACAATCCAGGAAGAATTAATGTTTTCCATCAGCGCAGTATTACTCGAAACACTTTTTTGAAAAAAATATTAAGAAAAAAGTCCAAATTTTTTTCCCCTTGCACACTTGTAGTCGTTGGATTCATCTCGATGAGATGATCACAATAGTATATTTTATTGGTACACTTTTTTGGTACCAAAATTTTTATTCTAGTGCACAAAGGTAGTCATTAGATTCGTCTTAACAAGGTGATCGCAACGGTACCATTTTTGGTACACTTTTTTTGGGGTCAAAACCCTCCTAGGGTTTGTTTATTGTAGGTCCTTCAACTTAGGGAAGAAAAGGGGCACCAAAATCTACTAAAACTCCTTCTACTGATGACATGGAATCTAGAACTTTAGATCCAATGATTTCTCATCTTCAAGCAAACATAAAAAACTTGGGGAGGCATGATGACTTTGTTTCAATCCAAGCTGATGTTTCAAGGTTGCATGAAAATATTAATGGGGTTCACAGTGAATTGCATCATATCACTACATAATTGGCTACCCTCACATCTTAGTTTCAACCTAACAACCCTCCACTTCAGCATTCAAATCCTCCTCTCAATAACTCTCATGCTAGTATGAAATTGATGTTTCCAAAAGTGGACATGTGTAAGTTTTATGTTAAGGATCCTCTCACTTGGATTACCCATATTGAGAATTTATTTGAGTTGCATCAAACCCCTAGTTCTCAGAGGGTGATGGTGGCATCCTTGTATCTAGAACCTAAGCAATTTAGTTGGTATCACTGGTTATGTGCTCAAAAGAAAAAGAATGGTGCTCCTATTACATAGACTATTTTTACTAAGGAGTTGTCAGCTCATTATCAGAATAATGTCTTTGAGAACTATTTTAGTCAATTAGCCAAGTTGTGGCAAATAAGAACTGTGAAGGATTATATTCATCAATTTCATAATATCTCTTTATGAGTGGAAGATATCACTGATGGAAATTTGACTGATCTATTTTTGGGTGGCCTCAAAGATAACATCCAATACGAGGTTTGAATGTTTAACCCAACATATGTATCAGAAGCTATCCCTAAGGCACACATGATAGAAGAAAAAGAGATGGTCAAAAAGAAAACTTTCACTATTGGTCATGATCACAACTTTCCAACACCATCATTTCTATATCCCACCAAATTAACATAATGATAAATTGAGGAGAAGTGAGCCAAAGGGTTGTGTTATGGTTGTGACATAAAATGGAGCAAAGACCATCGTTGTGTTGAAAAGAAGTTGTTTTACATTGAAGGTGCCAATGATGATGAAGATGATGCAAAAGTACATGATGAGGATTGAGAAGTTCTTGAGGAGGAATATGAAGACTATTAGCCTACTAGTTTATGTCATACCCTATCAGGTATTAGTACTCCCCAAACTCTTAAGGTGACGGGTTTCATTAAGAAATAAAAGGTTACTATCTTGATTGATTCTGGGAGCACACACAACTTCATCCACAGTAAGTTCATTGTTCGTTTGAACTATTTCATTTATCTAGCTCCAAAATTTTAGAATATGATTGTAGATGTTGGTATTTTCAGCTATTCAAGAAATGTCATAGTATTAAGTTGGCAATGGGAGGTTACTTATTGGATTCTCCTATGTTTGCTATTCTGATGAGTGGAGTTGATATTGTTCTAGGAGTCCAGTGACTCACCACTTTGGGTACTATTGAGATGAATTTTCAAGAATTATTCATGCATTTTAATTATGAGGAAAGGACATTTGAGCTAAGAGGATTAAAGGCTAAATATCCACAACTTGTTAGCTCCCATCAAATGACAAAGATTCTTCATAAGGGTGCTGAGGGATTTGTAGCTCACTTATTTTTTATGGAAGTACAACCAACTCAGCCATCTCCACCTCTTGATCTGCAATAAATAATTTATGCTCATTCCATTATTTTTGGAGACATGCCAAAATGACTTCCACCTAGCCACATGCATGATCATGCTGTCACACTTATTCTTGGTAGTACACCACCCAACATTAGGCCATACAGGTATCCCTATGTCTAAAAAAGTGAAATTGAAAAGATGGTACAAGAGATGTTGGATGCAATAATCATTTTCCATAGCCAAAGCAAATAGTCTTCACTAGTTGTCATGATGAGAAAGAAAGATGACACTTGGAGGATGTGCCCTGACTATAGAGAACTCAACAAGTACACTATCAAAGATAAGTTTCTAATTTTTATCACTGATGATTTTCTAGATGAATTAAATGGTGCTCTTTATTTTACCAAGTTAGATCTGTGTTCTGGGTATCATCAAATTAGGATCCGTGATGAAGACATACCCAAAACTACTTTCAGGACTTATGAGGGCCATTATGAGTTTTTGGTTATGCCTTTTGGTCTAAAAAATGCACCATCTACTTTTTAGAGTTTTATGAATAATATTTTAAAGCCATTTTTGAGGAAATTTATTCTAGTATTCTTTGATGATATCCTCATTTATAGTAAAAATTGGGCAGACCATTTGCAACATGTGAAATAGGTACTCTCCATTTTGGAGCAAAATCAATTATATGTTAAACCTTCCAAATGTACTTTTGTGGCTGGTGAGGTTGAATATTTGGGTTCATCTGATGTCTTATGAAGGAGTGAAAGTGGATCCTAAAAAAATCCAAGCAATGGTGGACTGGCCAATTCCTAAGACACTCAAGCAACTTCAGGGATTTTTGGGGCTTACGGGTTACTATAGAAGATTTGTCAAAAATTACGGTAGTATTGTAGCCCCACTCACCTCTTTGTTAAAGAAAAAATCCTTTTAGTGGATTGATGTAGCTACCTAGACATTTGAACAATTGAAATTAGCTATGTGCACTACTCCAGTATTGGCCACTCCTAATTTTTCTAAGACTTTTGTGGTTGAATGTGATGCATCTGGGTATGGTATGGGTACTGTACTCATGCAAGAAGGCAGACCAATTTTATTTGAAAGTCGTCAACTCAAGGGTAAAAATCAACACAAGCCCATATATGAGAAGGAAATGATGGCCATTTTGCATGCAATAAAATAATGGAGACCTTATTTTATGGGTCATCACTTTTAGGTAAAGATTGATCATGATAGTCTTAAATATTTTTTAGAACAAAGGTTGTCATCTGAAGAACAACAAAAATGGGTAACTAAGATGTTAGGTTATGATTTTGAAATAGTCTATAAAAATGCAAGGATAATGTGGTATCAGATGCATTATCCAAAAAAGATGAATCAGTTGAGGCATTGCTATGTGCCATAACCATTTTGCAAGTAGATTGGCTAGAGGAAGCATGATCAGAATGGGAACATGATAATACTGCTCATGATTTGATTCAAAATCTTCAACAAGGTTTGGGTGGATTTAAAAAATTTACTTGGAAAGCTAATGCATTATGGTATAAAGACATATTGTACCTATGTAAGAATTCTCTTCTTAAATAAAAAATCCTTCAAGAACTTTATGCAACTCCAATTGGGGATCATTCAAGATTTTTGAAAACCTATCACAGAATCAAGCAAGTTTTTTTTTGAGAAGGTCTCAAGGGGGATGTCCAAAAATATGTGGTTGAATGTATGATCTGTCAACAAAACAAAGGCAAAACCATCAAAACTCTAGGTATTTTACAACCTTTATCCATCCCTAACCAGTGTTGAGAAGAGGTATATATGGATTTCATTATAGGGTTACCAAGATTTGATGGTCAAAATGTTATCATGGTTATTGTAGATCATCTCAGTAAGTATGCTCATTTTTGTTCATTATCCCAGCTATTTGTTGCTAGTACAATAGTTGCTGCTTTTCTCAAAATAGTTCAAAAATTATATGGGACCCCTAAGATCATTGTCAGTGATAGAGATCCCATTTTTAATAGTAATTTTTGGATTGAGTTATTTACATGTTTAGGCACCCAATTGGCTCATAGTTCATCCTATCATCCTCAATCTGATGGACAAACTAAGGTAGTCAATAAATGTATGGAAGGATATCTCTATTGTTTTGTTTTTGATAAACAAGATAAATGGGCTCATTGGCTGCCACTTGCTGAATGGTGGTATAATACTTCTATTCATAGTTCTTCCAAAATGTCTCCTTTTGTGGCACTATATGGATACCACTCTCCAGCCATCACTTCAACCTTGAAGGCCTATCCTAAGGTTCATGCAGTTGACGAACATATTCACCATCAACAGGGGGTCCTTGCAAGTTTGTGTGAAAATTTAGCTATGGCCCAGAATCACATGAAACAATAAGCAGATCAACACATAAGTGAGAGGCATTTTGACATTGGTGATTGGGTCTTTGTTCACTTGTAGCCATACAAACATATGTCATTAAATCAATAAAAAAAGGATAACAAGCTATCCCCTAAGTATTATGGGCCTTATCAGTTCTTGCAAAAAATTGGCAATGTGGCCTACAAGTTAGATTTTCCTTCATCCACTCACATACATCCAGTATTTCATGTATCATGCCTAAAAAAAGTCATTGGACACAAAATTTCCATTCAAACAAAATTACAAGAATTGGATGAGGAAGGTAGAATTATTCTTAATCCTGAGGCGATCCTTCAAAGGTCCACCAAGTAGCTATGTTCCAGAGCAATTACAAAATATCTGATCAAATGGAAGAATTTTCCATGTGAAGATGCCACTTGGGAGGATGAAGCATGTGTGAAACAACATCCAGAGTTACCACAACGTTGAGGATAACATTGTTTTGAAGGGGAAGGGCTTGTTACGCCTTTAACCATTGGTGTGTCTAGGGATATGTGTGGCCGACTTGTGGCTTACATACCTTTTTTATTTACTTTTTACATTTCTCTATGTTCTTAGATAGGTCAGCTTATGGAATAACCTTGGCTAAGTAGACTATATATAGGAGGTAGTGGTTAGTCTTTATTCATTATGTTAAGTATTCTGCTATTAGTGCATTGTTGTGGAGGTTGCCCCCTCAAAATGGCTTTGCTATATTATCTAGTATTCTATTTTGCTATCAATTATCACTGTATAATCTCTCATATTTTCTTATTTTTCACAATATAAAATCATTTTATGCGAATATCTAATTAATTTCATTACATAAACATATATAGATGAAGGGTTGGAAGAGGGGCTTGGTCAAAAACCATTTTCATAACAACCTTTTGAGTTTACTCAATGGAGAGATGTCAATCACATGCCACCCATTGTCCTTCCATAAGGTTGTAGGTAACCACTTTGAGGCATTTGTATAGAGCATGTTCTCATTTAGGTGTGGAAGATTAAGCAATAAACACACCATATAATGAAAAATAAAATATTTCAAGATATTAGGGAGGTGCGTAAGACCAATACTAACTTATCGAATGGATTTAACACAATCAACTTCTTCCCTATAATGAAGGAGAGCATATAATTTTTTGAAAGCTCTATCTCTAATTTTTAACTAGTGCATTCACACTCATATCTAAGTTACCCAAGTTTAATAATGCTTTTCACCTTAAGCTTGTGCCACCATAATACAACTTGCTTTTGCAGATCCTCATTGAAGGGATAATGTTCCAATTCAAGTGAAACACAAAGGAATTCACATAATGAATCATCATGGGCTCTACCACAGAATACAAATTGTTGGCCTTATATGCATAAAAAGGTAGTTTTCTAAATGATGGTTCTTTCAAACCACTCTATCCATATAAAATCTCTAGAATGTCAAGGAACTAGGTTCTAGATTCTAATGATGTGTTTCTTGGTCCAAGAGTGGTGTAGGTGGGAAGTATTAAGATAAAACTAAACATTGGCAATCCTTGCTTGATGAGTAATTCATTTGATTAAAAAATTGATATGAAGGTTGTCTAAAAGCAAAAAATTAGGGATGACTACCACAAGTAGTCAAAATTATTGGCAAAAGTGAAAATATTTTGCTTTGAAAATAAAGCTCTATCCAATGTTTTCATTACCCTTTCATTTTATTTCTAAAAATTGGACCATGTGAACCATGGTGAGGTGGTAGGAAGGTGATGGTAGTTGGGATTAGACAACCCAAGCTTGTTTCATATGTAAAACCACCTCTCTTTTTCACCGATGCACTACAACATAGGGAGTAACCCCTTAGTGTCTTATCAAGACTCAATTATGTAATGAAATCACCATCTATGATCCATTTAACATGAAGGAGTGAATTAGCCATCCATCTCCAAAAAATTATCTTTTCAACAACACCATTATAAATATAAACGTTAGAAATTTATTAAGAAAATGCTTATATTATAAAATTTAGTATCTAATCTCTCCCATCTTCAATAATTCTTTTTTAATTACATATGTTTTGATTTAAAAAAAAAAAATTTAAATAGTTATGACAAAATCCTATCCTTACCACCTAATACTAAATTTCATTTTCAATTTTATACTAATTATTATTATTTGTTAAATATTTTCATTAAAAACATTTTAAGTTATAAATCTAATTAAATTTTTTTTATTATTAATACATATATTTTATCTTCTAAAAAAATTTGTAATTAGAATTATTATAATTTAAATTGATATTACAGTATTCTATAACAATATGTGTGGCCATTTCAAGTGAGAATTTCATAAGCACACTATTATGATAGGGTTATATGATATTAATTTCACAAAGTACACTTTCATGATAGGGTTATAAGATATTAATTTCTTTCTAATATTTGGAAAAAGACTACCTTGAACTTTGTTCCTCTTTTGCATCAATAAAAGTTTGAAAGTGTTTGTATGCTTTATTACATTTGTATATTTTATGATTTATTAGACAATAATTATATTCAAAAAATTATTATTCAATATAATCTATAACTTTTTTAATAAAATGTTCATTTTTTTATAATGTTATAATTAAATTTTATTATATAAAAATATAAATTAATATATGATGATTAATTATATGTATTTGTAATTATATATATATATTAAAAGGAAATGTACTTTATATATATATTTTTATTATATAAATTAATATAATTTTGTAAAATATATATGTATTCAAAATAATGAATAAGTATGTTTATATTGATCATTTAATTCATTTTAGATTAATATGTAAATTCATATTTTCAAATTATATATTACTAATATATTACAACGTAAATATTATAAATATTTAAATTGTGTATATAATTTACATATGTAAAAACTCCAATATAAATCACAATTTTAGACATGCACAACATTGTTCAAAATTTTATATAGATATTTAAATTAGTAAATAAATGCAAAAAATAAACTTGTCACGAATTAACAAGAAGAATATAATACTTATGTTTTAGTGTAACACAAGGAAAACCTCATAAAAATTTAATGTTTTTATAATATTAACATTTTATTTATGTTAATTAACTAATTTTTTTTCACAAACAAGACCATACATCTTTAAACACAAGAATCAATTGTTTTTAATATTTTTGTAATGGCAACATAAACGTAAAATCTATTATCATTTTGCAATAAAAAAATAATATTATTTCTTTCCTCAACTTCTATGGCTTTTATATATAATTGTAATGCAAGTGAGGAGGATGTAGAAGAAAATTTAGGGAAGAAGATTCTAATTGTATAAATGACATTATATGAGCTAGGTATCTTTAGTAGGGATGTTTAATTATTAATTTTTTTAACTGAGGTTTAGTTTTGCATACCAATTTGTTAGCACTTGATTGTGTTTCCCAAACAATTTATCAATTAAGAATGAATTAATACGATTGTATATATTGAAAACTGTAATTGATCACCTTCATGCATCCTTACATTACAATCTACATTAAATTTGTGACTATTAAAATTAAGAAAAGTACAATGAAAAATAATTATAGACAATCTTAATTCAAAAAATTACTAACAGATTTATCAAAACATTTTTCATAAACCCTAGGTCATTTCCCTTCAACATAAAACAATAATATTTGATCCTTTCCATTTTCATACATACACCCAACAATCACAATCAAATGAAAAATGCATATTGATCTATCGAATATCATATAATAATACTGAGTTATAATACTAAATCGTCATAACTTGTATTTACTTTTATTTTTGTATACATATTCTTTTATTATAGAAACAACAAGTACAATTACATGCTAATAATGGTCGATAGGTTACAAAATTTATAAACCTAATAACTGTGCCAAAGAGATAGGCCTATAAATACGAGCCTATCAATATAAATACCTTAATGCCCTGATTCTGATTCTATAGATATACATTTATAACCACATTTATTATATTATGAAACAAATTAAAAACTTAAGCTTTTATAATTTATATTATATATATTTTTATAAAAATAATAGTCTATATATGATTTAATGTTCTAGAAAAGATATAATCCCGAAATTTCAGATCTTCAAAATCATACACAATTATTTCCAAAAATATTTTTCTCAAGACAATTTAATTTGGAGTCGATGGCACTTAACTGAATGAAATTTAGAAGGTAATAATACTAGCAGTCTTGAATTGGGTAAGTCTCGGTTTCCCTGCTTGACATTGTCGAACATAGAAAAAGCTGCGTTCGTTCTTATTTAAAATAAAGCAAGAAAGCTGGAAAACCAACATATTATATCTATATATTCTCTGGTGTATAATTAGCATTGACATGCTCTGGATTTGCAGTCATGATGAAAATGGTGAAGTATAAAGTTAATGCATTTGTAGTTGCTTTAGTCTTTGTAGTCTGTGCAGCCAGTGCCGCCATTGACGATGGTGCAGAGAAGCTGTACGTAGTCCAGATGGATAAATCCCAAATGCCATCTACATTTCCCACGCCCCACCACTGGTACAAATCCCTGCTATCATCCATCAGCATCAGCCGAGACGCTGACGTGGACGCCAAGCTGGTCTACACTTACGACGTCGTCATGCATGGCTTCAGCGCAAAGCTGACGCGGGTCGAGGTGGAGGCCTTGCGAGCGGCTCCAGGCCACGTGGAGAGCCACGAAGACAGTTTCTCAGCGGTGCTGGACACCACGTATTCCTACACATTCCTGGGACTGACCGAAAAGGAGGGCCTGTGGCCTCAGACAGGGAAGGGCGGCTCGAATGACGTCATCGTAGGGGTCCTCGATACGGGGATCTGGCCCGAGAACCCCTGCTTCGCTGACAACGGGATGGGTCCCGTCCCTGCCAAGTGGAAGGGCATATGCCAACCTGGCACCGAATTTGACCCGTCACTCTGTAACAGGAAGCTCATCGGAGCTCGTTACTTCAACAAAGGATTTCTCGCCAAGGGTAGAAAGGTCGATCCGGTAAAAGACTATGACTCTGCTCGGGATTATTCCGGGCACGGCACCAGCAGCGCTTCGATTGTCGCAGGGAACGAAATTCCCGACGCCGACTTTTTCGGCTACGGAAATGGCACCGCCCAGGGAATGGCGTCGCGGGCTCGCGTGGCCATGTACAAGGTCGGATGGTACGACGGCGGTCGCGATACGATCACGGAGAGCGACATTTATTCCGGCGTGGAGCAGGCTATGGCGGACGGAGTGGACATCATATCGGCTTCGTTTGGCGCGGCGAAGCCCCCCAAGAGCTACTTGCAGGATCCCCTGGTCACGGCTTCCTTAACAGCGGTGCAAAACGGCGTGCTGGTGGTCGGATCTTCGGGAAACGGCGGTCCTAGGGTTTACACAGTCATCAATGAGGGGCCATGGATGCTGACGGTTGGAGCCACCACCATCGACAGGGCCTTCGTTGCTAGGATCAACATCGGCGACGGGCAGATTGTCATGAGCGGCACCTCGATCTTCAGGCGCCGGTACGCCACGCCGGACTTGGCGATCGTCGCAGGCAACACGTGCTCGCCAAATTCACTGGATCCCAGGTTCGTCGCGGGAAACATTCTGTTTTGCCTCGACAGCGATGACGTCAACGTCCGCGCACGCATCCGCGAGGCCCAGAGAGCCGGAGCTTTGGCCGCCATACTCGCCTACAAGGATGCCGTCGACCTGTCGTCTTCTGCCTACGTCATTCCATCAGTCTTCGTGAATTCCAACCAATCGGAGACCATAGTGAGCTATCTGAATTCCACGTCGACGCCGATTGCCAGGGTGGAGTTCGTCATCACCGAGCTGGGCACAGCGCGGGCACCCGCGCTGGCATCGTTTTCGTCGGTGGGGCCCAGCCGGCTATTCCCGGAGATCATAAAACCCGACGTCGTGGGCCCCGGCGTGAATATCATTGCCGCGTGTCCTACCAAGAGGAAGGGCAACACCTGCTTCACCCTGAGCTCCGGCACGTCGGCGTCCGCCCCGCACGTGGCGGGAATAGCGGCGCTCTTAAAGGCGGCGCATCCGGACTGGAGCCCCGCATTCATAAAGTCGGCGCTGATGACGACGGCCTCCAAGCTGGACAACACCGGCAACAACATAGCACCCGTGGACACGTCGGCGCCAGCGTTGTCGCCACTCGACATCGGCTCCGGCCACGTGGACCCCCAGAGGGCATCCGACCCGGGTCTCGTTTACGACGTGGGCTACCAGGATTACGTCAATTATCTCTGCCTGACCAAAAGGAAGACCGGCAGCGACTGTGATAACGCGACCGGTTCTCCATATGACCTCAACCTTGCAAGTTTTGCTGGAAATTTTTGTTATGCGACGAAAGAGGGGGAAAATCAGACGATCGTATTCAAGAGATCTGTAACTAACGTCGGAGGAGGCGATGGTGTGTATCACTGCCAAATATATGCTCCCGATGGTGTAAACGTGACGGTGGTACCTGACACTCTGGTGTTTAACCAGACTACTAAAACGCTGGGGTTCACATTGACAATGAAAATACTTGGAAAGTCGATAGTGATGGATAGAGTGCGGTATGGGTTTTTGTTGTGGTATGATAACGCAGGGCCAGAGGATCACGAGGTTGTTAGTCCTATTGTTGCAATTTTTCCTTATAATTATAACCAAACAGTCCTTTAGGCCAAAATTGTCTTCATGATCCATCAAATCAAATACTGTATTTGCTCTTGTATCTTAAAAAACGAATTGTCTTTAGGTCGTTTGATTTGCTTTGTTTAAGATAGTGAGTGTGTCTCTGTAACTTCAGAGTTTTTGCATTTGATAACCCGCCTTTATTTATTGTTTAGCTTTTTAATTAATAATGGTGATATTTTTTACCACTGTTTAATGTGATGATTTTAGATTAAAAATCAGGGTTTAAAAGATATCTATTATGTTAAATTTATTTCGGATATATCTTTATTTCATTCTTCATATCTTTTATATTATGACAGGTTTTGTTAGCAGTAAGAATTGATCTTGGTTTAGTTTTTTGAGAGCCAAACATCTTCATTAATTATTTCCGATCTCATTCTTTATATCCCTTATATCATGACAGATTTTGTTAGTAGTAAGTGATCTTGATTTGGTTCTTTGTAAGCCAAACATCTTCATCAATTATTTCCGACCTCATCTCTTACATCCTTTATATTATGACAGAGATTGTTAGCAATAAGAATTGACCCTGATTTGGTTTTTTATGAGCCAAACATCTTCATTAATTATTTTCAATATAAATACACAGATTTCATCTTTTACAAAAGTAAGACTCCATATTTAATAAAAAATAAATTTTGATATTAAAACTAATTTTTGATAAGTCCTTAAGAGTCAAGGAACTTCATACACCCTTTTAACATAAGATGAATTTTGAGAGTTATCCCAAATTCAAATCTCAGTCTTAATAATAAATGTCCCAATTTTTCATTCTAAATATTAATGAATTAAATAATTAATAATATGTAATAATTATAATTGAACACTAAATTATATATTTAATTATTCTTACAAATTTTTAAATCATGTTTCTAATGTTATTTTTAAAAATAAATTTGATAAAACATTTAAATAAAAGTTGATCTCAAAGTATAAGCTATGTAAACTCATGTTGATAGTTATTTTATAAAATATATATATATATATATATATATATATATATATATATAAATATATAAATATATAAATAAAGTAAACAGTAAAAAGTGTAGATATATGGCTTAGTCTTATATAATTTTTTACTTAAATTTCAATTTCAAAATATAAGTTTATATGTGAATAGTTATTTTATTTTTAGAAAATTAAATTATTAAAAATAATAATTTAATACATATTCAATAAGTAGTATAATAGTAAATACATGGCTTAGTCTATATATTTTTTCATTTAAATTTTAAATTTGCTTGAATTTTTTTCTAAACGTTTGAAATAATTGTTCTTCCTTTTAGAAATTTTAGAATTAATTTTTAGATAGATTTCATCAATGTATTTCATGTTCATCATTTGTCAAAATCATGTCCTTTATGTATTAATGTCAATTTTTATTTATAAACTTCTCAAATTTAAAATAGGTCCATATTTGTATGCAAGCCGACACACAATGCTTAAAAAACATTGACAAAACAATATCACAAAATAATATAAGACTAAAAGGGTTACAAGGACACATGTCATAATTTTACACTATAGTTATAGGAAAGAGCTTAGAAACTATAAAATCAAGGATGGGAGGAGGAAGAAAGAAGAGAGGAATGAGGAAGGAAAATATAGGAAGACATCTAAGAATATGAGAAAAAACTTACTAATATAGTTTAATCCATGAATTGACAATCAACAAACATATAAGTACCCTACAATAATGTAATTTTATGATTGATAAATACCCTTATACCAAAATTAAATGTTTACATAACACCCCACTTCAATGTGTGTGTGCATAAATAATAAAACAAAACAAACAATGAAAGATAAAATAAATATTTCTCACTTTCGGATCTCTCACAACAACTCTTAACACTTTTATAACCCTGCAAAAAGATATGCCTATGGATACATGCCTAAACAATTAAAATCCCATTGAAATCAATAAAAGAGAACTGAAATTGATACATTTGATTTTATTAGAAAATGTTAAGGTGCCCCTACATGAGCGAACACAATTTTATCAACCAAAGTCATGCTCAAGATGCGTCAAAAGAAAATTCATGGATTGAAAGACCCCAAGGATTGCAGGATATATAACAAAGCAAGTGAAGTCCCAAAGAATTAAAAAACATGTCTAGGAATTATTTAATTAGTTGATTACTTATATTTATCGCCATTTAGTAACTCTCCACTCAATTGTAAATAATAAGACATTTAAAAATTAGGTTTAAAACCTTATTCAAAGATGTAGGTATAAAACCTTATAATTATGCTTGAAATATATTCAAATATTTATAATCTATTACAATTTACACTTACACCTTAAAATGTTTTTAAGTTGATTATTGTGTTATGCAATAGGTCCATCTTGTTATGGACCTCGATAACCAAAAGATCAAAGAAATTAGGAATGAGATGAATGATTATGATAGAAATAAAGAAGTGATTTTGAAAGACATACATGTAGAGTTAAAGCAGTTAGAGTTTTGACAAAAATGTCTAAATGAACCAATTTTAATAATATTTCAATATTTCATTCTACGAATCCCTCATTTATTGCTCATGTTTACATATTCACTTTTAAATATTATATAATTCACTTAGCATGTCTCAAAAATTAATGTTTGATTTTTTTTTTCCAACCATTATGCCAAATACCAATCGACAAATAGTAGAGCTCCGATGGATCATGTGGATGATGGTGATTGAGAAGGGAAATGGATTGGAGGTGGGAAATATGGTGGAGGAAATACAGAGAATTGGGAAATAGAAATTGATGAGAATGAGGTAGGAGATGATAGTCTTGAAAGTAAAGGGAATAAGGATGAAAAAAGAGAGGAGAGGAGATTGAGGAAGAGGAAGAGGGAGGAAGTTAATGAGAATGAGGAAGGAAAGGGGGAAGAAGAAGAAGAAGAGGAAGAGGAAGGAAGTTGATGAGAATGAGGAAGGTAAGGGGATGAGGAAGAGGAAGAGGAAGAGGAAGGAGAGTATAATATAGAAATCAAGGGGAATGAGGAAGAAAAAAGGGAGGAGAGGAGAATGAGGAAGAGGAAGGAGAGGAGAATGAGAAAAGTGAGGGGAATGAAGAGGAACCAGAAGAAGAGAAACTACCTCCACCAAAAATAAGAGAACACAATGAACATAAGATTTGTCTAACAATGCTTTATGTTCCTCTTCCATGAGACTTACTAAAAACTGATAAGATAACAACTTCATATTCCATTTATTATCCCATACATTTTAATCCACTCAAAAGTTCACTAAGAAACAATCATTTCATTTGTATAAAGTTGTTGCTCAAATTGAGAACCCATGTAGAACACCTTATTATGTCTCTAAAAAAGATAATCCTTCTCTAAGTAATTATATGGAGAGAGTAAAAAATGTTTGTAAATCTCATGTTCTATATTGAACCTAATGTTATGTATTGATCATCCATAAAGTTTGTCTTCATGCATTGGATTTTATTAGGTAATGCAAACTAAATAAGTCTTTTCTTTAAAGAAATGGGAATAATCCAACCTTTTGTTCAAGAAAACCAAAAATGAATCATCCTCCTTTCCATACCCCATATTTTCTCAAAATAATTTAACCCCATATTCTCCATTTGGTAGGAGTAAAACATGCACCATTGAAAAATATGTGCATTACTTCAAAGACAATTCATGGTCAGTTTAAGGTCATTTATCATATTATACTAACTTGTGGTCTAAATATGTGTTAACATGAAGAGAGTCCCACTCCCAATAAGGTCAAGATAACATGGTTTCAAATAGTTGATACCCCCACTAAACATTGTAATAATTACTATTGTTTTAGATACTTTAATAAGTATTACATAAATTATAATTTTTTATTATTGAATTTGTGATGAAATTCATTGTCTAGATTAAGGGAGACCCTTTATAGAAAATAATCCCATTTTAGAAGCCCTTCTTCCTTTACCTGAGTTATTCATATTGAAGAGTTTAAAGTGGTCTCATATGTTGTAAGCTACCTTACAAACCATAACCAAGGAACTATTTGGTATTGTGGACCTTAAAAATATTTTATTATTATAATTTTGGTATGTGAGTGTTGTCCTTAAGAATCATGTTATTTTCTTAAAATTATATAGCTTTTTATGTCTTATTATTTTATGTGTTTTTCAATCCCAAGATTACTCAAAAAAAAAAATTGTGGGGATACTTTATATCAAAATGAGGATATTTCTATTTATTTTATTTGAAGGTTGAGTGTGCGAGGTACATTTACAGTTTTATTGCATACCTGGATAGGTTGAGGTGAGGCTAAGACAACTGAAAGAAAGGGGGAAAACACAATCCAAGGATTATGTAACTAAGGTGGATTAGTGTTAGGTTGTGGAGCTAAAAGCTTCACCTGGATGCAAACAGGGGAGGAGGTTGCTGAGTATCAGTCACCGGTGTCGGCAGGCCACAACTGACATCGGTCAGGGATCAGTGCAAAGGTAATCGACATTGGTAGGATCAACCAATGTCGGTCACCTCCAGTCAGACAGGGACCGATGTCAGTCGCCTGTGCAGTTCAAAACTGCTTGTTGACAAACAGTCAGTTAGTTGAATGGGTTGTTTGCATGTTAAAGACTGAGTCGAGTCTTGAGCCGCAAGTCTAATCATTGTATGCATGAGATCTATATAATAGACTCATGGGCTGTATTGTAATGTGTAGAACTAGGAGAGTTCTTCCCATGGTAGAATCAAGTAGGATTCTTCATGTATGTAAGATCAAGTTTGATCTGTAGGGTGTTGCAAGATCATGGTGGAGATCTACATGTGATAAGTAAGATCAGGTTGGTCTACAAGGGTGTGTGTGTGTGAGGGTCAAAAGGAGATCTGTGGGGGAGCAAGATCCAAGGTGACATCAACACATCAAGGAGCAAGATCATGGTGAGATCTACTTGGAGTATCGATTCGTACTCAGTTGTACTGGCAGTGTTATACTGACTGGTTGAGGTGAACAACAGCTCTGTGCTTGAGTTGTTTGTTGTGACCTGTATTGAGAGAAGATTACTCTTGAGGGAAGATTACTGGTATGCCCACGAAGTGGAAGAAAAGTGTGATATATTTATTGTAATTTCCTTCTGTAATGAGTTGAATACAATTGTGTGTTGCCTCTCATATTTTGTGCTATTTCTCATTGATAGTTACTTGTACTTCTGTGTAATTTTGCATGCTTAGTTGCTTATACAATGGTAATCATATGTGCTCTTAATTCTGACAAGTTGTGTCAAAGCTTTGGGGAACCTAGGTCCTATCAATTGGTATCAGAGCGAGGTTGGAGGTTCTCAGAGCGAGGTTTACTAACAGGTGGTTTCAGATCTGTTAAGTGTTGTTGATTACAAGTTATTCTCAGGCGTTTCTGATTGAGTGGGAGTATAGCAATGATAGAAGAAGGTAAGCTGAGAATGGAGAAATTCAGACACAGGTGTAGCACCACAGGGTGTGTGGTGGTTGGTCTTCAAGATTGAGCTTGAAGATGAATACAAGCCAAGATACATATTAGATAATGTACTGGTATAGGTACATGTGCAACTATTTATCTCCAAGTGGGAGATTGTTAGGTTGTGGAGCTAAAAGCTTCACCTGGAAACAAACAGGGGAGGAGGTTGCTGAGTATCAGTCACCGATGTCGACAAGCCACAACCGACGTCAATCAAGGATCAGTGCAAAGGCAACCAACATCAATAGGATCGGCTGATGTTGGTCACCTCCAGTCAGATAGGGACCGATGTCGGTCGCCTGTGCAGTTTAGAACTGCTTGTTGATGAACAGTTAGTTAGTTGAATGGGTTGTTTACATGTTAAAGACTGAGTTGAGTCTTGAGCCGCAAGTCTAATCATTGTATGCATGAGATCTATATAATAGACTCATGGGCTGTATTGTAAAGTGTAGAACTAGGAGAGTTCTTCCCATGGTAGAATCAAGTAGGATTCTTCATGTATGTAAGATCAGGTTTGATTTGCAGGGTGTTGCAAGATCATGGTGGAGATCTACATGTGATAAGTAAGATCAGGTTGGTCTGCAGGGGTGTGTGTGTGCGAGGGTCAAAAGGAGATCTATGAGGGAGCAAGATCCAAGGTGACAGCAACACATCAAGGAGCAAGATCATGGTGAGATCTACTTGGAGTACCGGTTTGTACTCGGTTGTATTGGCAGTGTTGTACTGACTGGTTGAGGTGAACAACAACTCTGTGCTTGAGTTGTTTTTTGTGACCTGTATTGAGAGAAGATTACTCTTGAGGGAAGATTACTGGTATGCCCATGAAGTGGAAGAAGAGTGTGATCTCTTTATTGTAATTTCCTTCTGTAATGAGTTGAATATAATTGTGTGTTGCCTCTCATATTCTGTGTTGTTTCTCATTGATAGTTACTTGTAATTCTATGTAATTTTGCATGTTTAGTTGCTTATACAATGGTAATCATATGTGCTCTTAATTTTGACAAGTTGTGTCAGAGCTTTGGGGAACCTAGGTCCTATCAATTAGTAGGTTGTTGGGTTAGTTTTTTGCATCCTCAAAGATGATTGTTGAGGGTATTGAGTTTAAGGATGATCAAATAAGGGTAAGGAGGAGACTCAAAAACTAAGTAAGAGAGATCTTGATCAACACTATGATGGGAAGATAAGGAATAATAACATGAGGAATATTTACAACAAGGTAAGTATTATCTTGCCCCCAAAGCGTCATTAAATGATGAGATGGAAGAGGACAAAACCAAGGAAAAAAATAATATAAAGGACCTGTTAAGAATTTTTGGCTAAGAAACAAACAAAAGGGTGTTAATTCACATATACTATACAAAATGAAAAAAAGGTAAATTAATAAATAAAAGAATTAAAATATGGGAAAGTGGTTTTACATCGACATACACTACACCTACTTGTAAACAATATACAATTTAAATCTAAGCACTTCAATTTAATCTCTTCAATAAAACATAGACCTCTCTTATTGTTGGCCAATTTTGGCCCACATACCAAGCCTTTGCCTGGATTGAATAGATGAGAAGAGTTCATGTTTGAGTGAATGATCAAATGACTTGTAAAAGATTTGAAGGACTAGACCGTCATAGGATGTCATGAAAAAATGGATGGATTGTCTTGATTGAGCATTTAATAAGTGTACTTGGGAGGTCAACCAAAGTAAAATAAATTCAAGGACATGAATTTATTCTTGCCTATGTCATACTCTATAAAATTCATGACTTGATGAGCTTGTTATCTCAATTTACAAGCATTTAAAGTTGAACCAACAGTATAGGATAGGTGCATAGACATTAAGTTCAAGCTTTGGTAAATAGCTGTTTAAATTTAAATGTTCCCAAGTTGAATGCAAATCTAACAAGTGCCAAGATCATAGGATCTTAGGTTGAGATCTAATGGTGAGCGATGATTTGATAGTGTCAGTGGATCCTAGAGATCCAATGGTGTGTGTTGGTTCATACATCAAAGATCAATAGTGAGCTCTAAGTCAAAGGTCAGCAGATCCTGGGAGTAAATGAAGAATTATCAAGTAGCATGATCTTGTGAGCTCTTAGTAGATCTAACAATGTGCATCGACTGACAAGACCAGTGGGCCCAAATAGATTGACAGTGTGCATGAAAGATGACAAGGTAGATCTAATGACAAGCGATGAGTCAAAGGGTCAATGAATATCAAAGATAAATATGTGAGTGACAAGTGTCTCAACCATGTTAAACTAATAGGAGATCTATGGTGCACATGAGGTCAAGGAGTCAAAGGGATGATAGTAGGATCCTACAGGGTGAATGAAGAGCTTCTAGATGACATGTATCAGGGAACTTAGATCAAAATCAATGGCTGAAATTAGAATTCAAAAGTTGGAGGCTTCAATGGCAAAAAAATATGACCATAGGTCAAACTAGAGCAATGTGTCAAAGGGCATATGTCACCATTATAGCTCAGTCGATCATCCTTAAGCATAAAACAAAATGATATAGTCATGATGGTTATAATGAAGCTCTGTTACCATTAAAGCATAGTCTCAACCTCTAGTTTAAAGATTTAGAACTTATGGGGCCCATTTTTTGGGGTCATAATATTGCTTTATAACTATGATCATTGCTCTTTAAAGAAGATCTATGCAAATAACAAGTCCTTAACTTCCACAAGATTTAAAGGCAGAACAGGTCTTTTTAGACCTAATATAAATCAAGAACAAAGCTACGTGGCCTATAGGATTTTCCTCGATAGGATAACTATAGGAAAACTAGTAAATAAGATTGGTTTTCAATTATGGTAAACCTATAATAGACCCATGCTCAAAAAATGCAACAAGAAAGCAAATATGTAATTATGGAGAAGTGTCTCATCCTTTTCCATGGTCTTATTTTTGACAAGTAGGTACCTATAACCACCCAAAGTAGACATGGTGATGACTCTATTAGGATTATAGAAATGAGGATTTTGTCCTTACAACAAAGGGCATTAATACAACAGAGCTTGAGGAAGATGTGATCTTGATCATTATGACCCCTTCTCCATTCTCCCATGCATTCCCTCCCATCTCTCTCATCTTATGCTACTATATATATAGGATTCTAAGCCTTGAAAAATATCCCTCTCTTGGGCATGTCTAGACTCTGCCAAGATTGAGATTTGTAACCTATTGAGATGAATAGATGACTATTTCAGATTTCATTGTTCTAGTATAGTGTGTCTATGTTAGTTGATTTGCATGTGGTATAAATCTGTCCCTTGCCAAGTCCTAAACTCACATAGCTACTAGTTCATCTTGTTATGCAGGTCATGTTTAGTGTTTAATGTCATTTAATTGAAGCTATCATGTGGATACATTGACTAGTTAGTTCCTTGAATCAGGCCTCTCCATCATTTCCCTTAAGTTTTGATCACTTGGTGAACCTCTACATGAAATACTAATGCATAAAAAACATTTGGAGTTGTAGATATAGTATTTTTCTTTTCCCATTAGTGTTTTTTTAGAAGTTCAGTTACAGTGAATCAATAACAAATTTAGGTGCATCACCATCATTAGCTTAGATTTCCCTTTCAGTTATCTTTATCTCCCTTTTTATTCCAGTGATGAGTAGGTTTTAGTGTAAATGAGATAAGTGATGCATTAGAGGAGCTAACCTTGTTAAAAATCATAGAGGTCTGACTCAATATTAGGTGACCGATAGCCTAGGGCCATTCCCATGTTGGATTAGATTTGAGAAAGAGGAATTAAACAATCCCTTCTCAGCTAGGGTGCAATCTAGACCTCCAATAGTTCTGACACGCCTGGTGGGAAATTTTTTATTATGCACTAAGTGAAGAGTTTTGGTGTTCTCTTCATTCAATCAGCCTTTGGAGGCATGTGTTCAAACATTAATGATGACTCTAAGCTTTTAATTGGTTACAACAACCTAGGTAAGCCTCCAAGTAAGTTATATCTTTATCTTATCTCTTTCTTGAGTCTCTATGGTTGGATTTGGGTTAAAATCATATAGTAATTAGGTTGGTGAGACATATCATCAATGAAATGAATCCTACCAGCCTTTTTATGACCCTTACCAACAATCCAATCATTCTTATCAAACCTACTATGAGTCTCATATACCCACTCTACAACTTGATTACCATTTTGATCATTCATGGCAGTAACATGCAATTCTTAGATAGCTTACCCATGCCCCAAGCCATTTTATATCTAGCCTTAAACAATCCTTATTAGACCAAGAAAAGAATATGATAAACATTGATACATTAAAGGGGTATGGACATGATTTTCTAAATCATGTCATTAAAGGAGTTAGGACTTCAGTGCAATAGGAAAAAGAGGAGTGGATGTATTTCATTAGGAGAGGTTATTATAGAAATAATAGTGACATGCTTGATATAGATAGACTCATCTCCAAGATTGAGGAGAAGCTGGCAGTCCATGAAGAGAAACAAACACTTCATCACCCATCTTGTCTTCCCTCATTCACTCCATGTCACTCTCATATTGAGCTTCCCATCATCACTCATAAGCCCTCACCAAATGATTTTCAAGGTCATCATAGTTCCCCCCAACTCCCCTCAACCTTACCCTCATGGAAATCTATCTAAGGGAGAGTCTGAGAGGAAAGGCAAGTTTGTGTTGAAAGAGCTAACCATCATGAATAATCAAGGTTTGATTTTAAAGCCTCCATTACTAGGTAGATTGAAGTTGCATATAAACATTTGTACTAGACATTGGTATCTACAAAGGCAATACCACCTCAATGTCACATACCTCCTTTCACCCCTCAAGCCACAATGCACATTGTGCAAGAAAATTATGAGCCTAAATTTACATCTTGGGATCAAATCATGTGGTCAAGCAAACCCAAAGTTACTCAATCCCCACCCCTCACTCCTCAATAATCTAGGTCCTTTCCCTCATGGAGATCCATCCAAAGTTATGTGCATAAGAGAGAAGAGAACTAAAATCAAATGGTTAAATAAGAACCTCTGGGTTTTCCATCTTGGAGGTCTATGTGAAGATGTTCTCAAAGTAAGAGGGAGACTTCAATTGTAAAGGCTGAGGAGTAGTTTGTAACTATTGAAGAGCCTCAAAGAGGCTATGAGGAAAATTAAGTTCTGGTTGAAGAAGGTAATCCTTCCATTTCTCAACTCAACTTGCTTTCCCTACAAAAAAAACTTCAAGAGTCAAACATTCCCAAGGTTTCAAGCTGTAAAAAGGTCCCCTCCATACCCAGATCCATCCATGAACTATCCATTATACCCCATACTCCATATCCAACTTATCATTCCCCCATCACATCTTATCCTTCACCTTAAACCCATGAGCCTATCCATCAACCTTCCACCCCACCCTTTCTTGAGAAGGAACTCATTTTGAGAGAAGCAAGTGAAGAAGAAGTAACACAATCTATAGATGATCAAGAAGATGTAATGAGTGATTATGATGAATAAATAACCATAGGGACCCCCCTTGGTGAACATAAATACAATTCAACCTTCTTGAATGAATAGAAACATATTGAATATTCTTTTACAATTGTGCATGAGGTACAATGTACTATCAAGGATGAAAGAGGGCAATTTCAAGGCACTCCTCAAAAGGTTGTAATACTAGAGGAATCTCTTGAAACTAAAGTGAAAGTGGTTGTTCTTGGAGATGACTTAGTACCTCAACCTAATTTTGAACCACCCTTATATTATTGGTAGGAGCAAGTGGAGATCTTTCAAGAAGAGCTTTTCCAAGTTGAAGGTCAAGTGCTTGAGAAGCCATAGAAAGAGTTTTCCATGGAGGACAATGACCAAGATTGGGTAGACTATGAAAAGCCCCTTAAAGATATTGATGAGTTTATAGCTGATAGTAAGGAGAAAAAGGTCACTCAAGGTGCCATAAGGACTCAAGGACAATGTTTAGATAAGGTGTCATTGCAGAGATTCTAGATGATAAGCAGTATAAGAAGGATCCTGAAGAAGAAAACTAGTTTATCTTTGTTAGTGACTGGTTTATTATTGATGACTCACTCTAAGAGATGCTAAGGGAGATGGTAGGAAGGAAGAGAACTTCATCAAGGGTCATGTTCAATAAACATCCTTATTTATAACTTTTACCATCTCTTAAACTAAGTGAGTTTATGCATTTTCCTTTTGATCCAGGTGGATCATGATTTGCCTTAGTTAGTTAGGTTCCTTGTACATAATTATTTGTTTGTTTTCCTTCAAGTTTTTTTCTAGCACATTAGGTTAGTTGTCTTTACTTTATTTAGTTAGTTTCCCTTTGTTCTATGTTTCCCTTCAATTAGTGCCTTGGACACTTTATTTTTTTTTTCCTTTTGATCTTTGTTTTCAAGTGAAGGTTTTCAAGAAGAGGTTGGCAACCGGTTTTCAACTTCAAATCAATATATTGAGCTAGAGAGGAGACTCTATGCCCAATGGACTAGTCAAGACAAACGGTCTGGGTTCTCAAGCATAGTAGACATGCTTCCTTATGAGTTGACATAAATGTTGGCCAATTGTGGCCCACATACCAAGAATTTTCCTAGATTGAACAGATGAGTAGAGTTCCTATTTGAGTGAATGATCAAATGACTTGTACAAGCTTTGAAGGACTAGACTGTCATAATACATCATGTAAAAAAAGATGAATTATCTTGATTGAACATTTAATAAGTTCACTTAGGAGTTTAACTAGAGTAAAATAAATACATGGACATGAATTTCTTAACACCCATATCATACTCTATAAAATTTGTGACTTGATGAGATTGTTATCTCAAGTTACAAGCATTTGAAGTTGAACCAGTAGTTTGGGATGGGTGAATAAACATCAAGTTCAAACTTTTGAAAATAGCCATTTAAATTTAAATGTTCCCAAGTTAAACACAAATATGACAAGTATTAAGATTGTGGGTGCTTAGGTCAAGATCCAATGACAAGTGCTGATTTGATAGTGTCAGTAGGTCCTAGAGATCCAATGACATGCGTTAGATCATACATCAAAGATCAATGATGGGCTCGAAGTCAAAGGATCAATGAATCTTGAGAGTAAATGAAGAATTTCCAAGTGGAATGATCTTTTAAACTCTTAGTAAATATAAAGCCATGCATCGACTGACAAGAATAATAGACCCAAATAGATCGATGATGCATGTGTAAGTTGACAAGGTAGATCTAAGAGTGAGTAATAGGTTAAAGGATTAGTGAATCTCAAATACAAATGTATGGGTGACAAGTGTATCAACTGTGTTAAATTGGAAAAAGATCTATGGATCACATCCTTTCATATAGAGGGAGATATATGGTACGCATGAGGTCAGGGATTCAAAGAGATGATAGTAGGATCCTACAAGGAGAATGAAGAGCTACCAAATGGCATGTTTCAAGGAGCTTAGATTAAGATCGATGACTGAACTTAGAAGTCAAAAGCTAGAGGCTTTAATGGTGAACAAATACGACCATAGGTCAAACCAGAGTAATGTGTCAAAGGGAATATATTACAATTAGAGCTTAGTCAAATATCCTTAAGCATAAAACATAGTGATATAGTTAGGATGGTTATAATGAAGCTCTGTCACTATTAAAACATAGTCTAAAACTCTAGTTAGAAGATTTAGAACTTATGAGGCCCAATTGTTAAGGTCACAATATTATTTTGTGATTGTGATCATTGCTCTATAAAGAAGATCTATGCAGATAATAGGTCCTTCACTTCCAAAATATTTAAAGGAAGAATAAGTATTTTTAGACTTAATAGAAATCAAGAACAAAGTTACGTGGCCTGTAGGCTTTTCATCGATAGGATAACTATAGGAAAACCAATAAATAAGATTAGTTTTCAATTATAGTAAACCTATAATAGACCTATGCTCAAAAATTACAACAGGGAGGCAAATATGTAATTATGGAAAAGTGTCTCATCCTTTTACATGGTCTTAGTTTTGACAAGCAGGCTCCTATAGCCACCCAAAGTAGACACGATGATGACTCTATCAAGATTATAAAAATGAGGATTTTGTCCTTATAGCAAAGGATATTAATGTAGAGGAGCTCAAGGAAGATGGGATCATAGTCGTTATGACCCCTTATCCACTCTCCCATGCATTCCCTCCCATATCTGTCATCCCATGCTACTATATATAGGCTTCTAAGCCTTGAAAGTGATCCTTCTCTTGGGCATGACTAGACTCTGCCAAGATTGAGCTTTGTAACCTTTTAAGATGAATAGATGATTATTTCAAATTTCATTGTTTTAGTATAGTGTGTCCATGTTAGTTGATTTTCATGTGTGGTAGAAATCTCTACCTTGTCAAGTCCTGACCTCACCTAACTACTAGTTCATCTTGTTATACAGGCCATGTTTAGTGTTTAATGTCATTTGATTAAAGCTATCATGTGGATACATTGATTGATTAGTGCCTTGAATCAGGCCTCTCCATCATTTCCCTTAGGTTTTGATCACTTGGTGAACCTCTACATGAAATATTGATGCATAACAGACATTTGGAGTTGTAGATCCAATATTTTGCTTATCTTATTAGTGTTTTTTTAGAAGTTTAGTTAGAGTTGATGAACAATCAATTTAGGTGTATCACCATCATTAGCTTAAATTTCCATTTTAGTTATCTTTCTCTCCCTTTTCAACCTAGTAATGAGTAGGTTTTAGTGTAAATGAAATAAGTGATGCATCATAAGAGCCAGTCTCATTAATATTCCTAGAGGTCTGACCTAAGATTAGGTGACCCACTACCTATGGTCATTCCCAAGTTAGAATAGGTTTGAAAAAGATGACTTGAACAATCCCCTTCTCAGCTAGGGTGAAATCTAGACCTCCAACACTTATCACTCTTGAATTTTTCTTATATCTCTTGATTTTCATTCACTTGTATCTCACTTTGTATGTATGCACTCATGAACATATATATTGATAGTATTATCAAATTCAAATAAAGACCCTATTGGTACACAAGATGACACATAAAGGGCGGGAAAGTAAAAAAAAATAATAAACCTCAAAAGAAAAAAAAGGAAATGCCAAAAGGACTCATAAACAAAACAAACTAAGATTGTAGTGGTATGGTCCTGGTCAACCAAGATCATGTTATTATGATCTTGGTCAATCAAGAATATACTGCTACCATCATAGTCATGTCATAAAACACCCAAAAAAAAGAAGATAAATAAAACCAGGGAGGAGAGATAAAAAATAGAAATGGTAAACAAACATATCCCAAACACTGAAGACATGCTAATTTTAGACATGTAATTTTGTTACAAAACTAGTTATTTACTATGAATTTAATGTATATATGTGATTTTGGATAATTAGTTTGAATAGTCTCTTATTGAATTTTTTTTGTATTTCTTCTTTCCTCACTTTATTTTTCATCTATGTTCAACCAAGCTTTCCTCTATTTTGTTATTTCTATCTCTCGTGTTTGTTCCTAGGAATCTAGCTTTGTTATTTTTTATTTTTGCCTCTACTTTTTTCTCTCTTACGTTCTACTTGAAATTGAACTATTTCATCTTGGTCTGACCAAGATTGAGCCAATTGATTTTGGTCATATACATGATTGAAAATTTAATCTTGGTCTTTTTATGTTTTTGGGACTTTTTCCCTCCTTTCATTTTTTTTAGGTTTGTGCCTCTATTGTTGGTTGTTATGGTGTTTATATGTCAGCCTTGTATGCCAACATGTCTTAATTTGAATTCATTAAATCTATAAGTACATAAGTGTGTTTATGCATTTATAGATAAAAAAGAGAAGAGACCTAGGAGTGGAATTCATAGCCTAGGATTCTCTATGATTTTTATTCTTCTTCCAACTATTAAAGTTGTAGTAGGAAATTTTGGGCAAGTATGGATTAAACTATATAATTCAAACCCAAATGTTAAACTACCTAAGTAAGATTTAGAGCCATTAGGACCAAATGCAAATAGATGAATAATATATTAAAATCAACACTACAATATTAAAGCTAAATGCTCCAAACCATGATTAAACATATATAAAAACATGAGGATTGGATTGATTACCTTAGACTCAAAATTTAGACATTATGACTGCTTGATCATGGATGATGGATGGATTTTTTGATCATGGATTTGGTATATTTCTTCATCCTTGATTCATAAGTTGGTTTCAATGGGTGATTGGATTGTTTAAATAGAAGGTGGAGGGAAGGATCAAGGGTTGAAATTCAAAGTTGGTTTGTGTAGATCAATGGATGAGAATTATCCAAGAAATTTAAAATTCTTTTGAAGCCTCTAGATTTAGAGTTTTGTAGAGAGGAGGGGTGAGAATAGAGAGGATTATAGAATAATCTAATTCTAGAATCCTCTTAGGGATTAATTAAGCTTAGATAGGGGATTAGATAGGGATTAGGTGGGTGATTAGGGACTAGGGGTGTATGAGAGCTTAGGAATAGGTTAGTAGGTGGGCCATGGGAATTTGAAATTTATAAATAACAGATAAGTGGGGATTAGGATAAGAGATGATTAGAGGAATTAATGAAGAAGTGGGATAGGTCAAAGCTTAGTAAATGAAGAAGAATGAAGGGGATGTCAGATAAATGATTAGAAAGGGGTGATATTAACATGTAATTAGAGGGAATAAATTAGATAAGTAGAATTAGTATTGACTAATAGTACTATTAGTGATGATAAATGAAGTGAGCTAATTTAGATGAATATATTTTGCCCTTATTTGAAAGGGTATTGCAAGTGAATTAAAATGGAATGAGTAATGGTATTTCAAATAAACACCATTTTATGGATGAATGTTAGTAGATGATGTTAGGGGATATGATGTCCCCATAAGTGGACATGCAGGGAAAATGAGATAGATGGCCACTCGAAAGAGGAAATGAGGGGTGGGATGAAATGGGTAGACAAGGGGAGGGGGCAGGGATGCCAAATGTGAGATATAAGATGAAGAAAATGAATTCAACTTTGATCAATGAGTTGCATATTGATGATGCCCCTAGTAAAGACACATGCAAAGGTAGTAGAGATGATTTTATCATAGTTGTTGACACATCCCAAGAGGGAATCAATTGTAACATGATGCTGATAAGATTAAAAGCCACAAGCATTAAACATATCCAAAGAAGGGAATCATGAAAGGTAGAGTTATTAGGTAAGATAAGATAAGGATTTGATAATATTGATGATGGGTATAGCTCAAGGTGATAGTCAAATGATATGATGAAGGTGATGATGGAGAATGAATGATATGATCAAGTGACTAAAAGATAAAGGAGAAGAATTTAGACTTTATCAAATTAATGAGCCACAATGTGATTAATAGTGATAATGCCCCTAACAAGGACACATGCAAGGGATTAATAAATGATAAATTGACCAATTAGTGATGATCGATGATTATTGGAAGAAAAGATGAATTCTATGATTCATCAGACCCAATCGATAGGTGTGGGTGATTGACGATAAAGATTAGGGAGATGATCATGAGAATGGTGATTGATCAATTGATTGATGAATGATTGATATTATAGCTCAAATATTGGACCAATGTCCAAATTAAGGATGATGAAATATGAGAGAGATGTGATGATGGATGTTGAGGAAATAGGAGATAGTGGAGAAAGTGAGATAGTGGTTGAGCTATCCTTGGACACTAAAAAGTGGCCAAGTGCTGATTACATAGTATGAAAAGACCTTAGGCTGATGTAGTTTTGATTGGGGATAAATGATAATTATGGAGTAGAATATTATGATGATGATCATGAGTAGAGGATGATGTTAGTGATTATAGGATATGAATCAGATGATTAGATGAGGATGGAAAGATTGTATTGTAGTCAAATGGATCAAGAGGATTAGATTAGTGATGGGAATAAGGATGATTGTATGAGTAGATAAATGATGATGGTGTAGGTGATCAAGCCATCATAGATATCATAAATATCATCATAGTCTTATATATATAATATCATCATAGTTTTATATATATATATATATATATATATATATATATATATATATATATATATATGTAGCACTTGGTAGTTTACCCTATGATATAATTATGACCAAGAGGATGGTGTGCCAAAGTGCATGGGGAGATGGTGAACTCTGCATCATTGAGGGCACCTAAAATTATTATCGTAGATTTGGGGATGTCATAACATCCTCATTAATTTCCTAATAGAAAAAAAGAGACATGATGAAAGTAAAACATAAGACAAATAAGATATATACATGATGCAAATAAGACAACATAGAGCATGCAACTAACACACACAAGTATCTACATGCAATAGGATGAGTGATTGGGTGATGGATCAAACTAGGATGATCATGATGGAAATGTGGATTGAGAGACTTGGATTTGAATAGGATGATCATGATTAGGATTAGGATTTAGGTAAGGATATGGAGGTGGATATAGAGTAGGATTAAGCTAAGGACTTATATGAGGATTAAGATCAATATGGAGTAGATTTACCCCTAGTTTAGAATAGGAGGATGGATGATGTGATGGGGTGTGATAAGGTATTTGAATATTAATTTGAATTAGAAATAGAATCTAAGAGTGTTAGAATAAGTGGTGTTTTTAGATGTGATGATTAAGAGGACCAAGGATTACCAATAGACAAATCCTTGTAAGATTTCAATCTAGCAATAAGAGTAGGATGTGATGGGATCAAATACATTTCACACTTAGAAAAATAGTAATTGGATGTGTGCTAGGTATGATGAGGAAATGATGGGTGATAGTTTAAATTATTTTATAAGGTTATGTGTGTCAATAATACTTAGTCAAAAGGATGATGAAGATATGGAGGGATGGGTAACCACTCAGATTTTGGTTCCAAGACTAAATGTTATATGCAAAGATGATGAATATGAGATAAATATCAGATGTGATGAAAGATGAATGACATGGAGATGGATTCGATTGGGGGATTATGCATAAGACAAGAAACCATGGATGATTTTTGGATTTTTCAATTTTTATGATTTTTGGGACTTTTGGAATATTTCAATTTTTAGGGATTTTTAGAATATGTATGTACACTATACAAATGGGGTTACTACCAAAGGGAATACCAAGACTAATTACTAGGATAAAGACAAATGGAATGATGGGGGAGTGACAAGAGGATGATGGTGAGGCAGAAAAGGGGATGAGGACAAAGGAAGAAGGGACTAGGGATTGCTAATGACCACATCATGAAAGAACCAAATGTTTAGTTTCCTGAGTGCCCATAGGAGACTATGCCAAGATGATTTTATAATATTTATCAAGGCACCTTCCTCATCCTTAAAAAGGTTAAGACTAGAGGAAAGGATGGGCATAATAGGGATGAGGGATATATGGAAAAGGATTATGACATAGACAAGGTGGGCAAGGATCATGGGATATGACTATAAAAATGAAGTGGATTTTTCCCCCAATTATTGAGGTACCATGTGAATAATAGATTATTTTACCATGGTGTTGGAAATAGGTTTTCATCATGGTACTTGCCCAAGGTGCTAGAAGACTGGTTTTCACCATTAGACAAATGATTTTTATTTTTTACTTTTTAATTTTTTTAATTTTTTTATTTTTTAGCATCTCAATTTATTGGATATGGGTACAAGATGCAAGAATGATGACACTAGATGGATTTTTAACCAAAACCTATTTGGGATAAAGATGATGCTAGGACTATGTCACTACTATTAGATATATCAATGCCTTGGTGGTATTTATTGATTCTTGATTTAACATCCTACAAATATTTTAACTAGGTGCATTTGTAACCCTTATGAAGGATAATACTACCTAGGGGTTTGATATATGGTACAAATGAGATTATGTCATGAGTGTGATGATAGGATATAGGTTGTGAATGAGGATTATGATTAGGATGGTTGATATGATGTGATGAAGAGAAAAAATGGGGTTCAACAGTTGCATTCACTATTGGATATGGTGGAGGGGTTTATTTAGATTGGTGCCATGAGATTAAGGGATCCAAGACCTTTTGATTTGTTAATTCTTTGATCTAAACATCAAGAGGATGGTTAGTCATTTGATTATTATTTTTGACTTTATTTTGACTTACTTATTGGGTTTTACTTTGACTGACTCCTATGCCTAATTTTGGGCTTCACCAAAGGAAATTGATTTTTGACTTGATAGATGATGATTATTTTGACTTTGACCTTCCCCTGGTGCATGATTTTGGGCTTTACTAGGAGAAGACATTTTTTTATTAGGCTGATGATTTGACTTTGTTTGACTTTGACTAATGGAATCAAAGATGATTTGATCAAGATTTACAAATTTTGGAATATGGACTTGGACCTTTGAGTTTGTGTCAAATGTTGTTGAATTTATAGGGGAATCCAATGATGCATGTTCTTGTTCATCCCTTTCATAGAGTGGGATATAGGGATTATGGAGGTAAGGTGGATGATTAATGTTATGTGGTGGATTAAGGGGATAATGGGAAACATAGTCCTCATAAAGGTCACTAGGAGCCTTAGCCTCAATGTCAGAGAAAGTCTCCTCAAGAATATTAAAAGTATCACTAAGACTTCCTATAAGACACATGTTTCAGGTAGGATCAAATTCACTTTGACAATATTTGATAGATAAAGCATGTAAAAACTCTGTTATGATTTCATCATCTTGATTAGGATCCAAAGGTATGCCTAGTGACATTTTAGATGTATTTGTATTATATGTATCCTCAAAAAGATAGGCATTATCATTATCTACTAAAATATCTATGAGGGATGATGTTTTCAATGAGGAATCTGATTTAGATACTAGTGTTGAACATGACCTTGATGCACATAAAATTTGTATTGGCTCTGATGTTGACTTTGGTGTACATTATGTGATGCTGATAGTAGAAGAGTGATTATATACAAGTGACCTCTCAACATGGGGTTTATGATATGATGGATGAAGGGGAGATGATAAAGGAATAATGGATTTGACAAAGATAGGCCCATGGAAGGTCTCATTAGATATTGTAAGATTTGGTGTATGGTAAATAAACTTATTTTCAATGAAATATTTGTCAAAGATGGGGGGACCATGAAAGATGGATGTGGTGTCTTGACTTTGGCTTGGGGAGGGAAGGGCTTGATCATGATCATGAATGGAATCTTGGCATTTATCTTTTTCTTTACCTAGGGATATAGACTCATCTGGTTCATCCTCAATTTCTCTGTCACCATGGTAGATGAGGTCTTAGACATAGTCTTGGAAATCATGACATCGATTAATGGTATGCCCCTAGGTTTAGTGATATACACATTATTGATTATCTTTATACCCAGATGGCTTAGGTTTGTTAAGATCAAGATGTCGTATGGATGGATAATCCATCATGTTAATGGCAAAAAATTGTTTGAAAATGGATTCCAAGCACATAGGAAGGGGAGTATAAGGACCCATTTAAATTTATGACTTAGATGTGGAAGCATTGGAGTGTATATCAGATGGTTGTTGATGTGACTGGGTGGATGGACTAGTAGTATATGAGGTGGCCAGGATAAGATTCCCTTTACTAGTATAAGAAGGGGTAGATGATTGGATATGACTAGTGGATGGAGGATTTGACTTTGAATGGGTACGTGATAGGGGTAAGTTGAGTTGAATAGGGTCAATGCCTTTGGGAAATTGGACACCCAACTCAAGGAGATGTAGGAAGACTACCTATGTGTTTTCATCAACATACTTATTAAACAAGGAAATTTGTTAACTAAGAAGGCCATGATGAGGAAAAGGACTACTGGATGGAGGAAGGGAATTGGATGGGGATGAAGATTAGTGAGGGACTTATTTAGGAGGCAACTTTAGGCTTATGAGGTCAAAATAATTAGGAAGGAAAACACCCATCTTCAATAGTCATACGGGGAATTCATCTTTATTATTTGAGATGTATTTATTGAGTAGGGCAGCCACATTAATAAATGATGAGGTTGATCCTGATGAACTAAGGGGTTTTGGATGGGGGAGGATATAATATGTTGGTTTAGGCTAAGTGGGAGAAAGGTCAGAAGGTTGGTGAGCGCCCATTTCTATAGCTCATAAAAGGATTTCATCCTTATTGGCCAAGATGTATTATTCTATGAGAATGGGGTCTAAATCTATGGGGATAGATGATAAGAGATGGATGATAAAGGGGGGTCTATGTAGTGGTTTGTTAAGGATTAGAGATGGTTTCTTGAATAAATTAGGTCTGAATGATCGAGCTAGTATGACAAGTGATGATGAGGATGAGATGGATGAAATGTGATTGAGATGATATAGGACTAGATTTTAGATTAATATTACAATATGTTCTAATGACCTATTAGTAATTCCTACTTTTCAAGCTAGCAAAAATATTGGGGATTTGATGGGTGCCTAGATTCAAACTAGCAAGATGATGATTCGATGGGTGCTAGTTATGGGTAGGAAAAATAGAGACTAGATTGATGATGACTAGATGTTAGATTGAAAATGATAAATTGATAAGATGCTAGTGGGATACTCACTAGGTATGATATCTAACCAAATGATGAGTGATATGATAATATGAAATGAGAAAAGGACTAGCTCAAGCCTTAGACTGATTTGCTAAAGATGGGATGGGACAGGATTATGTGATGAAGGTGATGGGATTAAAACAAGGACAAGAATATATTGGTGATGATGGAATGATAAGGGGTAATGTAAATTAAATTTGGATGGTTTGGACATGTATATGACCTAAAAAACCAACTAGGAGAAGATATGATGAGGTTAGACTAGATGGGGGATGAGGTAACTATGCAAAGGCAAGGTCAAGACAAATAATTGATTCTAGATGATAAAGTGTGATTTAGGATGAGTGAGTAATGGGGTATGATTAATGATGAGTGGATATGACTGGATTAGGCTAGGATTAAGACAAGGTGGTGATGGGAGATGTTAATGGTGGAAATGGTAGTGTCAGGGAAGAGGTTGGTAGAAATAAGATATTTGAAGAAACATAAATTCAACCCATCTCAACTTCTTCATCAGAGAGAGACTGATCAAGGATCAAAGTATAATCCATAATAATATTGTTTAAGTGATCATCAAATAGTTTTTACCCTAAACTAAGGTATTTTAGATGGTCTTAGACTATGATGGGTTTTAGCCTTCCTTGCTCTTGTCTCCCTAGTCCTTTCCCTAGATAATGCATGTTTTGGAGAATATTTTGAATGCAAGGGTATCACTATCTAGGATATACTAGGGCCCCTTATTTTGAGATAAGCCACGAGTCATCTGAGTCATCAATATATTTTTTAGATAAAGCATGTCCAAAAGATGACTTTCCTCTTTTGAATATTGACATGATCATTGATTTGACAACAAGCTATGAAATGTTATCTCTCATGGATGGGTTTTTGGGTTACAATAAAATTAAAATCATGCCCAAGAACAAAAAAAAATAGCCTTCATCACTCTATGGGGGACCTTTTATTATTAGGTCATGCCCTTTGGCCTCAAAAATGCTGGTGCAACTTATCAACGAGCCATGCCTATTATATTTTATAACATGATGCATGATATAGTTTAAGATTACATGGATGATACCTTAGGGAAGTCATGACTTAGGTCAGAACACCATGCAATCTTAAGAATAATCTTTGAGTGGCTTCAAGAGTATAACATAAAATTAAATCCTAAGAAGTGGGTATTTGGCATCACCTCAGGAAAATTATTGGGATTCATAGTTTCCAAGAGGGGCATAGAAGTATACCCAACCAAAGCAAATTTTTTTTAGAAATGCCTCCTCCTCACAATCTAAAGTAGCTTATAATCCTTCAAAGAAATTTACAAGCCATTTGATGATTTATCTCTCATCTTGCTAACAAATGTCACCCCTTTACCCATCTCTTAAAGAAGGGGACCAATTTTAATTGGAACTCAAAGTGACAACAAGATTTCAATAACCTCAAATAGTATTTGGAAAACACACCTATGTTTTCACCTCCTATCTTAGGAAGACCCTTTCTCTTGTATATTTTAGTAACTCCTATGCAACAGGTTCCCTCTTCTCACAACATAATGATCAGGGCAAGGAATAAACAATATATTAACTCGGTCACACCCTAATCTCTTATGAGATAAATTATACTCCAATTGAGAAGGTATGCTTAGTCATGGTCTTTGGCTCATATAAAATCTGATATTATATGCTTAATTCTTAGGGCTATCTCATTGCCAAGTTTGATCCTCTTAAATATCTATTTTCTAAATCAGCCCTCACAGGACTAATGGCCAAATGGATCATGTTACTCAACAAATTTGATATTGAATATGTTAATCAAAAAGCCATTAAAAGACAAGTGATAGTAGATCAATTATTAGAGGCACCTCTTGAAGTGATTGAGCCTCTTATCATAACATTCCTCAATGAGTCTATAATGAATGCTTTAGAGTCTAGTGGATGGAAATTATATTTTGATGGCTCATTTACTAAGCATAGATTAGGGGTAGGCATCCTTCTTGTCACCCCATAAGGTGAACTTATCCCAAAATACTTTTGCCTCACCTTCCCATGAACTAAAAATATTTTAGAATATGAGGCCTTAATAGCTGGCCTTCACTTAGCCATCTAATGGAATATCTAACATTTAGAAGTATTTGGGGACTTGTAGCTCATAATCAAATAGGGCAATGATGAGTTCCAGACCAAAGATGAGAAGTTACTCCCTTATAAGCACTTGGTAGATCAATTGAGGTATAATTTTAAAACCATCACATTTGAACAAGTACCAAGAGGGAGTAACAAAGAAGCTAATTCCATAGCCACTATTGGATCTCTTATTGATCTCTTCGAAGATGTATTAGAATGGAATTTCCTAATAGAACATATTATTCTCCTAGCACATCAATCCATGATTCCTTTAAAAATTTGCATAATCACTGATCCCAGTCTTCCCTGGTACCATGACATCTACAAGTACCTCCATAATAACATCTTACCACCTAACCTTAATCACCACCAACAAAAAGCCTTCATCCACTACACTTCTCGTTACACAATCTTTGGTAACATTCTCTATCATAGAGGCTATGATGGGACTTTGTTAAGATGCCTGACCTTAGAAGAGGCCTCTCTCATGATCAAGGAGGTCCATTATGGTATATGTGGTGGTCACATCATTGGAATAGCCCTAGCCAATAAATTATTCTAGATTGGATATTATTGGCCTACCATAGAATAAGACCCTTGCTAGTACATGCAAAAATGTGTCGCTTATCAAAATCATGGGATTATTATTCATGCACCCTCATAGGAATTATATCCCATAATCAGTCCATGGCCATTTTCCATATGGAGCCTTGATTTGATCAGCAAGATAAATCCTACATCCTCTGTTGGTCAAAAGTTTATCATCATAAAAATGAAGCATTTCACTAAATGGGTAGAGGTAATGCCACTCACTTATACTATGGGCCTTCATATTTTTAAATTAATTCTTAATCAAATCATTTTCTACTTTGGCATCCCTACCAACATCATTTATGATAACGATAAATCATTTAAGAATTAGGAAGTTAAGGCATTGTGTTAATGATATCACATCAATCATCATTTCTCTTCTCCTTACTACCCCCAAGGGAATGTAAAAGTTGAAGCAACAAATAAGACCCTCATCAAAATTCTCAAAAATATAGTTAATTAGGTAGGTAGGAATTGACACCTACAATTATATATAGCTCTTTGGTCTTATCACATAAGCATCTGCACCCCTACTGGGGCCACTCTGTATGCCTTGGTATATGGGACAGAAGCAATCTTACCTATGAAAGTAGAGCTCCCTTCCCTATGAATTTCTTTGAGAGGAATTATTATTGATCATAATCTCATCCAAGAAAGATTACAAGAATTGGAGCTTCTTGATGAGAAACATCAAAGGGCCCTTAATCACTTATAGGCATATCAAAATAGCCTGAAAGGCCAATATCATAAAAGATCAAATCTAGAGTATATGGGGTTAGTGATCTAGTCTTGAAAGAAAGTCACAAAAATACTAATGCTAATAGGGACAAGAAGGTAAAATTTGAGGCCAATTGGCTTGGGCCATACATCGTAATTGCCAAGTTTGGATTAGGAGCCTATAAATTAGCCACATTAGATGGTGAAGAACTTGATGATATAATGAATATAATGCATTTAAAACATTTTTACATGTGACAGGATCCAACTCACCTCTGTCTATGAGTCCCCACTCTTGAGGGCATATTATTTTCCACTCCATCACCTCTCCCCAAAAGTCTAATAAGTTAAAAAAATAAAAAAATATGTCCAATGGTGAAAACCAATATTTTAGCACCTTGGACAAGTACCATGATGAAAACTGATCTCCAACATCATGGTAAAGTAATCCATTCCTAACCCTAGTCTTAACAGTGGGCATCCATCACAGGTTCTTATGCATCAAACATGAGACAAAAAATTTAGCACAAGGAAGAAGTCATTACTTGTTAAGTAACAAGGATGTATGTTGGGGAAGTCCTCCAGAGTCTCTTATCTATGTTTATCACAAAAATGTCCCCAAAGCCTATCACATTCTTATCACCATCCCCTATCCTATCACCCCATCAAATCATCTTTGACAAGCATGTCTCCTTTTTTATCCTTAATACAATACTCCATCTCCATTTATCACTTTGCTATCTCTAAGACCATGGTTCACACCTTCCCACTAACATTGTCATTATGGAAGGATCAAAAATAGGTTTTCTACTTTGGGGGTTTAACATTCATTATGACACCAAATCTTGAGGGATCATCCTAAACCCCATTTACCATTACTTTTAGACTTGGTTGGAATCTTATTTTGAAATATAATAGTTTTTGAGAACTACATACCTCATGTATATATCCCCTACATCATCACTAAGCCCATTTCATATAATTATTTTATAATCACATTATTATCCATTTGCATATCCTTATTTTTAGTCTATATTGTTTTATGATTGTCTGGTGTGATTGTGTGTTTATTTTGCATGTGTGTGATTATTTGGTTAATTATGTACATATTACATCATATTGTTTGTTTAATAATTCTTGTTAGAATTATATATATTTTATCTAGTTAACTTATTGGGAACAAGGATGGTAGTGGTAACCCATAAAAACTTTGTTTGAGAAAGGTCACTTTCAAATGGAGTTCTCTCATGCATTTGTCTTGATGTACCTTTGACTTCTCTTATGTCACTAGCACACATTCGATAGGTGTACTATTAATATGGATTGAAAACATTTATCGATGGCTTCTATAATCACCAGCTATCCCATATACCCCCTAGTCCTATCACTTATCACATATAACCTATCACCATCCCATCTAAAACCAACTATCTCCCAAAACCCATCACTATCCTACCTCCATGGTACAGGAGGATTCCTACCCAAACCCACATTATGAGATATAATGAATTAAAGGGGATCCATCTTTTATAAGCACCATCATTTATATTTCCCTTTATCATTATTTCATCCAGTTAAACATTCACATGTTATATCACATATCCATCAACCTATGCAATACATTAGCTACCATAAATCACATCACATGTATACATCAAACATGTGAATCAATCCACATCACATCATTATATATATAAAGCATTGCATATATCTAAAATCATTACATCACAATCATCTATCATCACTCATATACATCGTAAATAAATCTAGCATAATAATTCCCATATCCATCATTAATTTCACTAGATTATATGCACATATAAACCCATCACATCACATCTAACACCATCATATAATCATACATATAATTACTGTACATCTAAAATAAACTCGTCATATCATCACATCCATCTAACAAGAACCATGACATAATAATGAAAATATAACACATCACATCACATCTAATCTAATCCCATCACATAATCAATAATAACATGACAATCCATCACATCAATATAAACACAACACACCACATCATCTCATCGCATATATATAAATAATATACATAGTCAACATGGAGTCCATGTCAAAAAATAGATATAATACATGGGGCCATGGGGAAAGAATGAGATACAATAAAAAATACCCTATATGTATCTCATGGCTGTGGCCCTGGTGGCCCAGGGTGGTACACTGATAGGCTGATAATAAAATGTGAAGAATTGGCTCAAAAAGAAGGGGCATGATACTTAATCAAAACCTCTACCTCATATAATGTCTTATAATACTAGGCCTCATGGTTCAATCTCATAATGTTCTTCATCATCTCTACCATCTCATGCCCACTCTTCACCTGATCAACCTCATCCTTGGACTTCTCAACCACCTCTATCTCTCCTATCAACATGTGAATCCATGCCTACATTTGTGAAATCTAACCCTGATAGCCTATAATTTATGCATCTATAATCTAAATATGGCTCTACAAGGTATCTATCTATGCTTGTGATATAGTGATCTATGTCTGTATCCCTATCACTTGTGTCTGGACCTGGGTTAACTACAAATCTCTCTATACTATCTGAGCCTACAACATTGTAACCTACCCTTGCAACCCATCTCTTTGTGCTATCATAGCTTGAAGTTGAGCCTAAAACTAATCCCTCTCCTATGTGATCTCAGTAATCTCTAATAGGTGAGACTAAATCTTAGTTTGTAATTTGTTGTTCCCAAAATCTGTCACTCATTTTTGGGACAACATATGAACTATTTTGGTCTTACATGCCAAAATTATTTCTTCCCTTCTCAAAAATTGTTCTGAGTATTCAAATTCTCCATTTTTCAAGATTTTTTAGATTTCTACAGACTTCACAAGCTTGAAACTACGGACTCTGTAGGCTTGAAACTACGGATTCTGTAGGCTGGGTTTTACGAACTCATTTCTATGGACTCTGTAGGTTCATTTCTATAGACTCTACAGGTTCATTTCTATGGATTCTATAGGAAAAGAAACAATCTCTCAACACTTAGGCATTTTCAAGCTTGGTATAACACCTTGGTTCAACCAAAAATGTTCATCGGCAAGCTTCAAAAGAAGGATTGAACCATTGAACCATTGAACTATTAAACCTTGAACCAAATTGGTTCAATGGGTTCAACGGGTTCAATGGGTTCAAAGGTTCAACCACATCGGTAAGCGTAAAGAGTTAAGCACTTCAGCAAAGGTTCAACAAGTTCAACCGCTTCAAGGTTCAACAACTTCAAAATACTTAGCAAAAAGAAGAAGGCTTGAACCGTTGAACCGTTGAACCTTGAACCAAAATGGTTCAAAGGTTTAATGGGTTCAATAGTTCAAAGGTTCAGTAAGCAGTTGGTTCAAGCAATCAAGTGAACACAAGATTGAACCGTTGAACAAAAGTTGGTTTAAACGGTCAGTTCAATCGACCAGTTCAAAGGAGTGCCCCAAAGTGAAGAGACCAAGTGATCGTGCAGAAGGCAATGAACCAAGATCAAACAACCCTTGAGGAGGGTAGGAGATGAGCAAAAAGGACCATTTCAAAGGCTGAATGGAGCAAAGGAATTCCTTCAAAAATATTTTTTGTGGCAAAAATAGCTAAGGTAATGAAACATTTCCTTCAGATAAAATGTCTGAAGGAATTCCTTGAAGCCGAAGGATCCCGAAAAACCTCGAAGGGTAGATACCATTGTGAGGGTTATCACCAAGCAAAATAGACCTTTCTCAGGACCCCAAAGGGTAGGTCCCCTTTGAGAAGGATCAAACAAGAAAGTCGAAGGAATTACTGAGGAGGGTGATGGGACCGAAGATGTCAAGATTAAGCACCATGAACTAGCCATTGGTATTCGACTAGTGACATCCTCAAAACCGTCAAATTCATGGCAATGAAATAGCCATTGATCTTTAAAGGCTTGAATGTAGACCTAAATACAAAAGGCCAAAATGCCAAAAGGAAGAACCATGAAGGGAGAGAGCCGAAAGAGCCAGCAAAGCTGGGAATTCAGCCTCGAGAGCTCAAATGCTAGGAAAAGACAAAACCAAGAAGAGACAAAGAGGGAAATATCTATGCAGTAGTTATTATAGTAGTTGGAATAGTCCATAAAGTAGATTTTCAAGCTTTTAAACATTGAAGGTGTGCCCTATTTGTCTCCCTTAGAGTAAAGGCAAAATGGACAGCTGCACAAACATCAAGTGACAAACCAAATGACCCAAACCTAGGAGGAAACATTTGAGATGAGTTAGCATGTCACAGTTAAGGTAGCTGCCCTATTTTTTAGCATGGTCCCTTGAAAAATCTAGAAATGCATTCAAGGCATTAACTGCCACATGAGCTGTTCCATGGAACAAAGTGCTAAGCCTTTCTTGGCTGCTATATATTGTATTCTCTTACTTTATACAAGAGAGAATTTTCCATTATAGAAGTGAAACTCTGCCAAAAGTGAGAGGCAATTTCTAAGACTTTGAGCTCAGATTGTTCATCATATTTCTTTATTTGAATGAGAAATCAAGTTAATTTTAGACTTTGTGTTGTTATAACTTGTGTCATTTTAGGAGATTGTTCTTATGTCTGTCTTCTGAATGTATTCTTGTTTATTCAATTTAATAAGCAGAACTAGTGGAAGTAATCAGGAAGGTGTCTTGAAGCCAACTGTGGAGAGATGTTGTGCTATCTACAAGTATCTTTAGTGTGTTTGTCTATTTTCTATTTCTATGTAAAGGACCTTAGGATGACTTTGTGCCCTCATTGTCCTTCATATTTCACTCTTGGGAAGTTGAGGTGGAGACTTTGTGCTACATCTCAGTCTGCTGGTTACTACGCCCTTTGTTACCAGTTACTTGTCACTACCTAAAATAACTCCTGCTATTTCTTGCAAGATCACTTCTAAAAGAAGAGAAGTGCCTTCAGTGTTTTCACCAGGATTTTCTCCTTTGTTTATGAACATCATCTCTGAAAAAAGAGAGATAGATGGTGTTATCTTACCCCTGAGTGTTATTTTCTCCTTATATATAGTATATAGTTACTGCATATTTATAAGGAACCTCCCCTTGATGAGAGGAGATATTTGTCCACCTCTGATGTAGTATACCGACACATTTGGTTGACCAATCTCCCTTGCTGTGGTGAAGAGACCTATTTTGCTCAATCAGTTAGCTGATTGACAAAATATTCATCCAACATAATTGAGCTAATAAATACCTCTCATTCTCTAATAATGGCTACTATGAGGGCCCTATACCATCTCCACCACCACTCCCCCCAACTTGTGTGCCAACTTGAACCTATGACTGCACTTGAGGTCTAACCTACCCTTGTGTCTATGTCTAGGGCCCACTACCTCCTACTATTGCTACCTGATCCACATCCCCTCTATCTACATACATAACAACCCCATCATGCCCATCCTGGCCATCTTAAGTAGGTGTTATTCTGATCCTACTATAAACATGGCATGTGCTTGAAGTACTCTCCTCATAACCCCTCACTAAACCATAACCCTGAAATGCGTCAATCTCACTAAAATCCATGGTGTCTACCATGTTTATATGATACTATCACCCTTGGATCCAAAAAAGGTGTCTAGAAGTCCTAAGGCACTAGGGTAATTATCTCATAATCTATTTGGGCTTGATCTCTATCTATTATTCTACCCTAATATGGCCACTCTCACTAACTATGAGAAAATGGTGCTCCTTTCTAGGCACATCTTGAATAAACCCAAACTACCTCTACACCATATCAATCTTCTATCACTTTATGACCAAATCCATCCAACTTGTCATAAACACTTTATTAGCATATACTATGTCACAACAACCTTGTCATCCCAATTGAACTACAAACCCTTTTAAGGCATCCAGGTGATGTGATCAGGGTGTAAGCTATCAAATGCATCATGATAAAATATCATCTCACCAACATGCCCCCTCTAAACCCCTAATATAATATAGCAATTGAACACCATGGGTTGATGAGGGTGCCTCACTGTGAGGGTACCCAAAGGACACTGGATCACGATATGCTCCCAAATCTAGACCTGTAAAAGCATAGATGGCCATAAACTAACTTCTCCCCTATAAGATCTTAAGTGAAACTCTCAATATAAATGTGCCAATACCACTAGTTACTAAACAAAAAATCTAAAATTTTGGACCATATCAGCTACAACATCTCTTAGACCCAGATGGAACCACTACCTGCTCTTGTCTAGTAGGAGAATGTTGGTGATAAGAGACATGACTACTAAACCTATCAATAGTATCCTCATATAAACACATGTCAATATTAATGTGCCTATCATTCACACCCACCCAAAAACCTTCAACCAATCTCTATAATGTCACCACAAGTGTGTGTGACCTCTAATATATCCTATCACCTCAAATCGGTAAATGGAATATCCTGCAGACATCCTCTAAGGTGACTATCATCTTGCCTATGATAAAGTAGAAGGTGCTGGTATTAGAATGATAACACTCCACCAATGCTATGATAAGGGATTGATCGATCCAAATCACTGATATTATTTCCATATCATGTAACCCAAGCAACTCTAGTACACCATACTCAACCTCTATCAATAAATGCATCTTATGGAGCACCATAGGATGCCATGATTAGGATGCCATAACTGCGAGGTCCTCCTACACCATTCATCATAAAACCATCACTACGTCTATCAAAAATCACTTAAACTATTCTCATCCCCATCAAAACCCAATCCATCCTAATTACATCCATAAAATCTCACCCTAACCTATCAAAACACATCCCTAATCCTGCTTTCATTCTCAACACTCACCTATCCTTCTTGTTCCTTATCTTGTTATCCCTACCCAACACTCCTAATTACCCATAACTATTCCAATATCCCTCACTAATTAAATCCCTTTCCTAATCACACTAACATGTAACTAATCCCATCACCCCTACACTTAAACCTATTTAACTACCTACTTAACTAACATCAATCTCAACATCTAATTAACCTACAAACTTAACGTATCCCCTACCTTATCTAACTTCCCTTAATTACCCCTCACACCCCCTAATCCATCTATTCATCTCACTAAAAAATCTCTTATCCCACCACTTACCCACCTTTCCTAGCCATGACAAAATTATAGATCATGGGCCTGCCCTAAGTGGTGATCATGACATAACCATAAATCATGACCTACATTTTTGCACAATCCCATGACTACGTAAAATTACTAATCCTTAATTCACAATATCACAATATCATGAGTCTATAGTCATGATATTGTAATACTATAGCTCTAGACTCATGATATTTCACTACCGTGAGTTCCCCTACAACATCATAATTCATGATGATAATGTCACGACTGAGGGCATTCCTATTAGTCATGGTATTCTCTTGGTGAACTAAAGGGCATTCTTTTCTACCCAAAATTAAAAAAATATGATAAAAAATAATAAAAATTACCAAAATCATAGAGCTAGGGGTCAAGTACTCATAGATGGTCCATCTTTTGGTGCTCTCTAAAACTCCCACACTCGTTCACCACGATGAGAAGCTTAGGGAAGCCAATCCATGTTTTCAGCCTAGAGTCAAAATCACAAAAGTCAAAAAGCACAAATGACCCAATTTTTACTTTTTTGTCTTATTAGACCCCCCACCCCTATCTTTTACTCCATCCCCCTATACACTCTAATATCCCTTTGCTCATAAGTCTTGCATCTAATCCCATCAAATTGTCCAATTATCGCACTTAAGTCATTTTTACTCATCTCTAACATTGTTTAGGGCATGGATTTTCCATTTACCCAGTGTTCAAATTAATCCTACACCAGAACTACATCAACTTGAGGTATTTTAGGATTATGTAGGAAGTATTTGGTCCTAATTTTGTGCCAGGGATAGTTCAACCAACATTCATCCCTCATCACTGTCCCATCCTTGAACTAGCCACTTGAAAATCACAACATTTTAAGCCACAAATCCTACGTAAAGTTTTTCTCTATCATTAATCAACTTATTTTTATCAATTTTTAAGCCTTCCCTAGTAGGCTTGTACCCATCTCATCTCAATCAATTTTGTCTTATCAGTCAAATCAATTTCTAGACATTGGTTTTCTATATAGAACCCATAATAATTAAGCCACTTTATCCCCTTGACTCTTGGGGCATCTCAATCGTAGCTATTAGTTGGGGAAACCCAAGCCCATATTCTTGTCCTAGATTTATCCTATCCCCAAGACTTCTACTTGAGTGACCATTTAGGTAAGTTCTCCTTCATACTCCCTTAAGGGGGCATCATAACCTACTTACTCATTTTTGACACCGTCTAACATTTCTTACACATTATTATGGTTATTATTTGAAAGACCATTACTCTTCCCATCCCATCCACTCAAAATTCCCTTTCAAATAGGGGAAAAATGTATACACTAAAATACACTCACCCCACTAATTTTGCTGAATTAAACCTATAATTACATTTCCTAGCTAATTTAAATAATATCCCATTATCCCACATCCCATTTCCTACATCCTACAAACCTTACACCATCTCATAACTATTTAATCCCTTCATTAATACCCTAACAAAACCTATTTAACCACTAACCTATTCCCTAAGCCTCTTTCCATTTTAAAAATACAAAATATTCTACGTACCTATCTACCACCCTATTCCTAGCTATTCCTAAACCCCTAAACCCTAATAGGAGATTTTTAGAATTAGAAGATTCTAGAAATCTCCTCTATTTTAGCCCCCATTTTTGTAGAATTTTATATTCTATATATCTTCATGGAATTAAAAATTCCATGGAAAATCTCTTGCCATTGATTTCAATGCCTCAAAATTAAATTTGAGCCATTGATTTCTCCCTCCATTCCTATATAACCAATCTCACATCCTCTATGAAACTAACTTGGAAAATTGAAATATTAGATCCTTATTTCTATCTTGCTACCTATTATCATCCTCCTTTCATCCATCCATAACCATTACCAAATCAAATTGTCCATTGGAAGTTAATATCAACATCAAGCAAACAATCCAACATCCTTCAATTTAGCATCAAAAATCTATTTGACAATCCTTGAGAGGAACTATAAAGAGGTAAAGTGATGGTAAGATCATTCCTAACATTGTGATTATCTCTTTTATCCCCTCCTATTGGTGTGTTTATATTTTAGGTTTTTATTGCTAAATACAGTAATAGGAGTTGGATCTAAAATTTAGGCTACAAAAGTGTATGCACCTCTTGTACTAAAAGTTGAATTTAAGAAATGGTGAAAGAACATATAGAATTTACTAGTTTATTGCATCTCATATATAAGGATAAGGGCCAAAATACTTATATTACATTGGAGGCTACAAAAGTGTATGCACCTCTTGTACTAAAAGTTGAATTTAAGAAATGGTGAAAGAACATATAGAATTTAATAGTTTATTGCATCTCATATATAAGGATAAGGGCCAAAATACTTATATTACATTGGCCTACTTGTTAGATTATATGAGTGTTGATATCTAAATTGTCTAAGAATAGGGTTATGATTGAGGTAGACCCCTCATAACTACACCCATTTTATGCTATTGTGAGGTCTTTTGGAGGGGATCAGGGTTTGGATAATGAAGGAGGAATTTTGGAAGCTTTACAACTCAATTCAACAATTTGGGAGAGGTTTTTGATCAAAAGGTACAAATGAAAACAAGTAATAATTTTTAGTATATTTTGACATCAAATGACCAAAATAAAACCATAATATTAAAATTGAACCTTTACTTGCCTAAATCAAAAACATAATTTTAATCACAGCGAAAATCAAGTCGCTCAATTTTTGTTTTTTCTAGATTTCTTTGATCCGCACAAAGTTTATAGATTGCCTCTGAGACATTTTCAAGACCAAATTTTAGTCACTTTTAGCCTCTAATAATATACAACTAATTCATAATCTAGGTCTTTCTATAAGAACCTCTCTTATCAATTATCAAACATTAATTCATATCAATTAATGCAATTCATACCTCTTTTTTTGTATATCTTTATACTTAGTTTTGTCCCTTCAATTTTAATGATTATTTTAGTGTATCTTGACCATTAATAACTTTTAATCATAGTATTTTTGTGAACATGTGCTCTCTTGCACCTAATATATTTTTTTCATCTTATTGGTGATATTTATTCTTTTCTTGGGATTTCTATAAACCCTTCCCTTGTTGGGCCTTCACATCAGAATTATCTTTGTTTCTATTTATGCTTAAGGTGTTCTAGAACATGTTGGATTTAATTATCCCTAGTTTTCCCTCCTATTTTATATATTTTATATTCTCAGGCTCCTTAGCCTTCCTCATTAGTATATGTGATACATTTACAACATATTCCTCTATGGTAGTATTTACACTAGATGTTTGTAATTGTTGTATGTTATTAGGCATGATGATATGGTTTCTATTCAAATGTTTATTAGTGATTGAATTCTTATTTTCATATTTATATTATATAATACTAACATATGGTTTGAAAAATGATAGGGTTGTGTTTAATAATGATGCTTTATGTGTTGATAACATTGTGATTGATAGATTTTCTTTAGTAACTTATAGAGATAGATATTATGTGACTCATTATATGATGGTTATTTATGAGTAGATATTTGCACAAGTTGGAGGTTTAAAACACAAAATATACTGATCCCTCTTGTCCCTTCTTAACATCAAGGTGGGGTTAAAAAAATTACCCATCTTAACCTTCCTCAAGACTCTAGGATTAAATTACAAGCCAATAAAGATTATTATATTATATATCAAATTAAGAACACTCATGCTAAGATATCTATCCTATAATTGCTTACAAGGTCTAATGTTTATAAAGATATAATCTATAAGCCCTTAAAAGACACTACTTTACCAAGTATCATCAAACCTTATCACTTTGCTTCTAATGTTAGATCTCTGATGGATAGTGAGAACCTTATTACCTTTTAGGATGGTGAGTTTCTTTTGATGGAGATTGTGCCACAAGATTTACTAGTGTAGTTATGGAAGGGGGTCCCAATGAAGGGAAGTCATCATCTATGCAACCAAAGCCATGCAACTAAAATATTTATTATTAGAATAAACCTTTATGGCATCTACATTCATAATGACTCTCTACTGGATACTCTATTATATATCTCTAAGCCTATATGGTATTTCAAAATCACTATCTATTGCAAATTTTGTAAATTTATCTCTAAAACTTCTCTTTGCTATATGATCTTATTTGCTCGATTCTACGGTCATTCTCTTTTATGATCATTCTCTTTTTGAAATTTTTTTCCCTCTCTACCTCCAAATTATGGATCATTTTTTTTTATAGTTTTGGTCATCTCTACCTCCAAATGAACCCATTATCTATGACTGTGATCCTTTTTATTTTCCCTAGGTTCCAAATGATTCAACTTCTTCATAATTATTCCTCCTAGTCAAGAGATAATTGAGCTGTTGTATGAAATAGTTTGTTTATTTTATTGAAAAATATTATACTTTAAAAGAGATCTCATGACCAGTGGCCACTACTGATTGAAAAATCTCATTCTAAGATTTACAACGAGACCAATAACATCTCAAATGGTGATCCCAAGTGGAATTTATGGTTGATTAAAGTTTTCTATGATCAAAATGTGAACTATGATCATAGGGATTACATGATTGTGTGATGTGGCATGATCTTGTGGTATCTACTTAGTGGGATTCAAGAGCCACTCCTTATGACCTTTATAATCCTTGTATACATGTGGGAATATCAATTATCATAAATAACTTTCAAGTGATTGTTAAGTGGTCCTCATTCATTGTGGCTCCTTTTTATAAATTTTGACACATGGATTATATTAAATTCATTTAAGGATTTGTAACGTATTCATGCTATTATGATTACTTGTGACCTCCTATGATTGTGAAATGTGTCATAATCTTGGGATCTTAGCCTCACTTGATTGCTTCTCAACCTCATGTGAGGAAGTCAAAATTGTAAAACCCATGAACACTCAAATAAATTTGGTGTATACCTCCCATGAACATGGCATTAAATTTTATGATTGTCACCCTTTATCAACTCATCATCACTCACATAAATTCTAAAAAATCTATGGAATTCAATTTTTTTTAAAAATTTATGTGAGTATTTTATCTTATGGCATCATGCATGAATCCCAAGGCCCATGGACTCATTATAATTTTTAGTCTAACTTATAACCTTTTGAGTGTACAATATATATATGTTTAACCCTAAAATATATATTAGAAGATATAGGGTTAAACGGGTAGAGATAGCCTAGGGCATAAGGATGAAAGACTATCTCTAAAGCAATCTAATTAATTGCAAAATTGAGATAAACAATATTATGAATTTAAATACTGAGATATGCTCTAAATAATAAGTACAACTATGATATATATTACAATGATAATGAAAAAAAGATACTTAGATGGTTCTGATGCTAATACAGATCTAGATTTGGAACATGAAGAAAATATACTAAATTTGGATTTTGGATTAGTTCCTTGATTATAGAAATTATACCTCTATAGCTATGGACACTTGCATCAAATTGGGATGGTTATGTTGATGCTTATTCCAACTTAGATGCATGTGTCTAGTATATAATACATGATATAACTAGATGTGACCACCTATGTGCCTTTGGGTTCTATGTTACCTTCATTATGGTGCATTTAGATTTGGGTCATGGACTATCACTCTTTGTCAAATGATAAAATCCTAGTTATTCATCTTCATAGTGGATATGGAAAAAATGGGTTAGTGGGAACAAAGTGTCGACCTACCCCAAGGATGCTTCTATCAATGGGTGTTGCCTACATAGCCAATACTCTGAAGAGGGGCTTAGCCTTATGTATTTATCCCTTACATGTTTGATTGTGTATGCATAAGGATGAAACATGTGATAATAAATTACATAGAGTGACTTAGATTGTAAATTTGTAAATATTGTTTGTGGAATGCTCCTTCAGCACTTCAGACTTGTATATGTGTTATCCCTATGATTGATGTGGAAATAGGAGGAAACAGGGAAAATTTGCTCACTTGAGTACTTGATTGTATATATTTTTATAATTGGCTTGTGAGAGGTAAGAAGTTTATAGGTGAGGAATGAATAAGGATTGATATTATATTTATACCAATCCCTTTGGAGAATATATCACATTAAGCACTTAAATTGACCATAGTGATACATTTTATTTGTAAATTAGATGAATTTAGGGCACTAGACACTTACATCAGGATAAGACATTTGCATCGATGTAGGCATTTGATAGGGTTTCAAGTGTTCAAGAAGCTATAAATACACACAAGTCCATAACTTGTAGAAACAAAAGATTAATAGGTTTATAAAATTTTGAGTATGATAGAAGGTTTGAGTCATTATAATAATATTGGTCAAACTTAGAGATAAGTAATTTGTCATAGAGAGAGTGTGTATGTGAGCCTTTTGGTAGTGGTAAAGGTATAGAAGTTGAAGGTACATCCATGATATGTATTTACCAGGTGTACAAGACTAAGGTGCTATATAATTCAAAAATAATGTCTGCATTCCCCCACTTTAATCTAGTAATGATATTGCTAGTTTAAAGGAAAAGAAATGCATATTTGAATGTGTATAACACACCTTATCCTTGCATGAGTCCAAATTGAGTGATTTTATATTGAATGACATACAAATAAGATCATGATACAATATATAATCAGTGAATATATTCCAAAATTGAAATCATTTGAAATGATTGAAAGTAAATAGAGCAAGGTTTAGGAGTACACTTGTGTATAGATGCAACTGCCTTGTCTTTTAGTAATTTGATTTGAAAAGATGTATCATTATGAGTCATTAGAGATATGATTAATAAAAATATAAATATGGAAAGTGGATATATAGAGAGATAGGGAGAGGTTGGAGGAAACATGCCCCTAACTTTGGAGAAAATGTGAGTTACCACCAAGCAATTGAGATTAGCTCAATCATTAAACCCAATCACACTTATAATTTGGTGAGTGTGAGTGAACCAAGTCAAATTAAACTATAAAAATAGTGAATTTGGATGATGTAATCAAGTAAAAACTATAATCTTCACAATATTTAGTGATTTTATCACCTCAACTATACCAAAAATGAACCAATTACTGCAGTAGATAGGCTTAACACAATCCATAAAAGTCCAACCTGGTGGGTGATGACAGTCCATAAAAGTGTTTTAAAATTTGAAACTAATTTTGATTTATAATTTTATGTGGACATTACATATAATATGTACCTTAGATATGTCTCATGTTGAAACTATGTATAACAATAGTACCAATGTATATAATTCTACCACAAACATGTATCTGAATCTTCTAGTTATGAATTTAGCCAATTTGTAAATTGTTAAGTGTGGAGGACATGTTTCAAAAATATGCTCCCTATGAAATTTGAAATTGAGAACTGGTATAAGTTTAGAGAACATTTTTACATAACATTCCCCTATAATATGTCTAAAATTATGAAAAATATAGAGAGCATGTTTCCATAACATATCCCCACTATAATTTGAATGTGTGAACAATGTGGAAGTCATGCCTCTATGGCATTATAACACTAATATTGTCCACATTTTTAGGTGATTAAAATTAGTAACTGGTATTTACCTTACCTCAAAAGGACATTATAATTTTATAATCTATGTATGAACCATGTAGCATAAAGAAGGAACATGTCTAGGTAGATATATCATTGAAACACATATAATGTGATCACATCAAGTTATAATGCATGATATAAATCATGGAGACATATAGATAGTAAGAGTACAATATCAAAAAGTAACAAAGCACACACACAAAATCACTCAAAATCAAGTTAAAAAATATGGTTTAAGGAGACCATAAACAAGGAGCATGTTTAAATGCCATACAATCAAAGGGACATGACTTAGTCAAATGTCCACAAAAGCAATAAATGAAATATTGAAATTTTAAAGAGGGAAACAAAGGCATAGGGGCCATAAATAATGGATCATGTTTAAATTATCAAATAAGCAAGACAAAATAGTCTAAGAAGTGCATAAAATAAAAGTATAAACAACCAATATAAACATATCATACTAGTCCCTAGATATATGTGTTAGTAAAAAATGTTTAGTACATATCATATCAAGTGTAATGTGAAAGATATAAGCATGGATAAAGGCATGTGTAAGTATATAAAATCAAACATGATGATAGTAAAGATCATATAATGATATAACCTAGGTGTATCATGATTAAAGAAGTGGATGCCCCCAATTTCCATGTGACATGAGTAGAAGGAAGTCCCAACATCTAAAAGTGCATAAATGTTGTATCTATGTATGCTTGTATCACACTCAAAATATGCATGAAATACATGCATAGAAAAAGACATGAGATGCTAGGTACCAACATGTAACTAATAACATAAAATGCCAAGTAAAAGCTATAAATATTTTTGGATTTTTTACTTTTTTAATATTTTTGGAATATTTGAAAGGAAAAGACTATCCTATGATCTCATCCAAAGGATGCTCATAGGTACCTCCTCATTGTGATCCTAATGAAATAAATCAGTGATACTTCGAAGGATCATGCATAGGTGTAATATTTGGCACTATAGGATTTGTGATGTTCTACATATGTATGATAGGACTTTGTGGTAATGAAGAAATAGGAGTAGCAATTTATGGAACCCATCACTAAATGGTCTATGTTTTATTTAGAACATTAGTAATAGGAACATGTGTAGGTGCTCTAGATATCTTAATTTGGTGTGTGGTAGATGAATATTTTGTGGAACCCACTGTGGATCTCTAGTGCAATGGTATCTCAAGTATTGGCCACCATGTAAAGGGGATTTCCTATTGCTTACCATTTTATGGAATATTAACCTTATTAGGTTTGATAATTAACTATATGGGTATAACTTTTTGTTTTTAAAGAGGATGCTCATATGGGATTCTAGAAACTATAATTAACCGACTGGTATGAATGTATTTAACACACCCATGCACTATATAAAGTATTTATCTAAGTGTATGTATCCAAGGTCATCCCAATATTATATCAAATACACCTATGGAAGGTATAATTGAGAAGATAATAACCACATGTGTGGGACCTCCTTGTAAAGGTAAGTCAATCTCACCAAGAACTTGTTGTGAGGTATCATAGAATAACCTAATTGATCTGGTCAAAGGATGTGAACCATGTTTTATATAACCCAAATTCATAAGTAATTTCCTAACACAAACATTTTATATTGCACCATTATCAATCATAACAATAATATTGTTCATGATTACACAATAATAAATTGAATAAAAGTGGAGAATTATGTTGCAAGAAAAATGAAGAATCAAATTTTGGAGCCATATCTAGGCCCATCTTTAGGATTGCTAAAAAACATGAGAAATAATGGTGCAAACCAAACCTATAAATAAGAATAAACCATAGAGAACAAAAACTAGGTCAACAAAGGCAAATAAAAATAATGTAGGGCAAGGAAGGAATCATGAGGGATACTCATTTTTTTTATGAGATGAACAATAGGTTTTCAATTAGAGATAAATTTCCATCCATCATCCTTATTTAGATTATTAGGGATTTTATCAATTTCAATTACTTCACGGATCCTTCTCTTCAAGAAAAAATCTTCTTTGGAAATGAAATTTAAGTTATCCATGTAAATATGATGGCCAATGACTTTAAAAAACTTAGCTAAGGCAAATTTATGAATACAATTATGAGAAATATCAACACAATGCTCCTTTAAATATAAACTGTATAGAATGACTAGTTTCCCCCACATAAACTTTACCACAACTACAAGGGATAGAGTAAAATCCTTTAAAACAACTCAAAACATGAGGATCTTTTGCCTTGTCAAATATTTTCCTAATTGTATTAAGTGGGGTAAAAATAAATTTTATATTATTTTTCTTAAGAATCTTCATTTTTCCTATAACGTAGTTATCCACTTTTATTCAAATAATAACAATGTGTATACACTGGTGGTCAATGTATGCTAGAATGAATAAAGAATGAAGATATGAGTCATCATCCCTAGTTTGACTATCATAAAAAATAATGGAGGGTATTTTAACCATGGAAGGTGTATGCCATGTATATATACTAATACTCCCATCCAATGGGTGCCAATAATATAATGGAGGAGTATGTGCATTATATGCCATTTACACTTCTGTATCATTCCTATGGTCTTACAAAGGATTATTAAATATTTTTTGCTTCTGGTAATCACTAGGTTGTGAATCTAATTCTTTTGGAGCATCATCAAATATAATATTTTGGTCATCAATGAGGTCTTGAATCATATGATTCAAAGTAAAATAGTTGTTCATATAATGCCTAGGGTCTTAGTGATAGTCATAATAAGCATTCACATCATACCCTTTTGGTAGAGGTCTACACATATCAACCTTTATAGGAGAAAGGAGAGATATAAGATGACCATATACAAGCCACAAGAGTAATGAAGTAGGAGGCTTAGGTAAATGTGCAAACTACATCTATGGTGCATTACATAACACAAGCCAATTAGGTTACTATGACACTACATTAACCATGGTGGTTATTTCCTTTTTAGGCTCATGATGTTTAACCTTGTAACTTAGTTTTATATTAAATTTTTTATTAGGTGTATATGTAGTCAGTGTGTTTGATACATATTCATGTTTATTATATGAAATAAGATTCATTTCATGATATCGAACAACATGGCAGAAGTCATCAAAAAATTTAATATTTTTGAACACAATGGACTCATGTAAAGGAGAAAGAAAATTTTGCTTGAAAACGTATTGAATCTACTTATCTGCCATATGATTGGCCATTTTATATAAAATTATCTTGTAACTTAATACATATTCATTAATAGGTTCATTGGTTCCTTATTTAATTTTTACAATTTAGGCATAAGAAGCCTTGTTGGTGATATTGATAAAGAAGTGTCGTAAAAACTAGTCTACAATAGGTTTGAATGTTTTTACTAATTAGATTGGTAAATTATAGAACCACCTTAGAACATAGTTATTGAGTCTCCTTGGAAATAATTTAGTCAAAATTTTATCATTTGAGGCATAATCAAGGCATGCCATAAAGAAGGATCAAATATGTTGTTCATGATCATCCTTGCCATCATGAAAAGTGAACTTAGGTATGAAAAAAGTAGTTGGTAATGGGTGAAAAGATGTCTCAGGTGAAAGATGATTATGCAACACATCCTATAAATCAATATAATGAGGAGAATTTAAATATTTTTATTCAATGTTCATGACCTTATCCTCCAAGATCTTTATAACTTGAAGAAGATTTTGAACTGTAGACACATTGGGATTTAGATTAACAAGATGAGTAGTCACCTAAGGGGAAGTAAACATGGTTTGATTAATAATAGGAATTAAAATTGGTACCTTTTTTGAAGCATTTGGTAACCCCATGGTAGATGTATAAATAGTATTCTATATTTCAATAAATAATGGTTTGAAAACATAACCTATGTCCCCACTAGATGTAGGAATCAATGAAGTATCCAATGGGAGGGATGTTTTAATTATGCCTTTTTAATTTTTGGTTTCCAATATAATTTTGAGGATTTCATCAAGGTCCTTAGGATTTTGACAAATATGTTCATGAAACAATGCAATAACTTGCACTTACTCATGGTCCGTTTACTCATGCTTATTATTTTCATTAGACTCATAGTTTTCATTATCAAAATCTTTTTCTATGATAACCTCATTAATATGTTGTTCATTATCAATATTTTTATCATCATGATCCACAAGATTATTCCCCTCATTGGTTTTAGACATCTTAGGTGGTAGAAGAGGAGGCTCATTATGTTCAATAGTCACACCACCAAATCTAGGGATACCCCTAGGTTTCAAACAAAATAATATAAGAACTAGAATATTACAATAATTTGAAAACCTATCTAGATGAAAACCATATGAATCATAAAAATTAGCATTCACATGACTCATGTTTACCAAATATTTAACCTTAATATATATTGGGGAATCTAGGGTTAAAGGGGTAGAGATAGACTAGGGCATAAGGATGGTAGACTATCTCTAAAGTAGGCTAATTAATTTTAAAACTTAGATAAATAATATTTTGAATTTTAATATTAATATATACTATAAATATTAATTATAACTATGTTAGATATTTCAATGATAATGACAACATAATACTTAACTAGTTTTGATGCTAATATATATCTAGATCTGGAACATGAAGGAAATAGACTGGATATGGATTTTGGATTAGTCGCTTAATTCTAAAAATTATAACACTATCTGTGGACACTTTCATCGACCAAGGATGGTTGTGTAGACAATTCTATCTAATTTGAACTTTGGTGTCTAGTATGAAATACCTACTAAAAGTAGATCCAACCACATAGATGCTTCTAGGTTTTATGTCACCTTCGATTTATTGCATTCAAATCTAGGTCATGGATTATCATTCCTTGTCAAAATTTAAAACCCTAGTTTTTCATATTTATAGTGGTTATGGAAAAAATGGATTAGTGGGCACATGGTGTCAAGTTGCCCCAAGGACTATGTTCCTTATATATGCTACATGGTTCATACACAAATTATACGGTTATATTATTCTTTTGAATTAAGGTAAATATCATTTGATACTTCTCCTCACCTTAAAATTGGGAACATATTAGTCGGGGTATTATATAGAGGCATGGATTCCACATTATTCATAGATTTATATTGTATTGGAGGCATGTTATTGACACATTTTTTCTACATTTTTCATATTTTTAGACATGTAGTGGAGGATTTCTACGAAAACATGTTCTCCACACTTATACCATTTCTTAGTTTTAGATTTTAGTGGGAGTAGATTATGTAAAAATATTCTCCACACTTACAAATTTTATAAATTAGCTAAATTCACAATTATATGATTTAGATACACATTTGTGGAAGAATTATATACATTGGTACCATTGTTATATATAGTTTTAACATGAGACATATCTAAGGTGCGTATTCTATGCAAATGCACCTAAAATTGCAAATCAAAATCAGTTTCAAATTTCAAACCATTTTTATGGACTGTCATCACCCACCATGTTGGACTTTTATGGACTATATTGGGCCTATTTATTGAATTAGTTAATTCATTTTTGGTATGGTTGAGGTGATCAAATCACTCAATATTTCCAATTTTATATTTTGGACTTGTTTACATCATCCAACCTCACTACTTTTATAGTGTGAGTTGACTTGGTTCACTCACACTCACCAAGGTATAAGAATTATTAGGTTGCATTGTTAAGATAATCTCAAATGTTCGGTGTCAACTCATATTTTATCCAATTTTAGGGGAATGTGTCACCAAACCTCTCTCTATATCTCTAGATATATGCACTTTACATGTTTATATTTTGTCTTAATCAAAACTCTAATGATTTTTAATGATACACATTTTCAAATAAAATTATGAAAAGACAAGGCGGTTGCATCGATACACAAGTGTACTAAACCTTGCTCTATTTACTTTCAATTATTTCATATGATTTTAATTTTATATTATATGCAATGATTATATACTATAACATGCTCTTGGTTGTAGGTCAATCACTAACAAAACACTCAAGTTAGACTCACACAAAGACAAGGTGCGTTATACACATCCTTATGCACATTTATTTTACTTTAAACTAGTGATTTCATTACTAGATTAAAGGAAGGGGGGAATGTAGATATTATTTCTAAATTATCTAGCACCTTAGTTTTTTGCACTTGGAAAATACATATTGTGGATGTACCTTCAACTTCTAAACTTTCACCACTATCAAAAGGCTCACAAACACTATCTCATTGTGCTTATTACTTATCTCTTAGTTTGACCAATGATATCTTGATGACTTAGACTTTATATCATGCTCAGACTGTTATAAACCCACTTATCTTCTATTTTTTGTAAGTTTTAGACCCATGCCTGAAAGAATTATCTATTAGTGTAGCTTTTTCACCTTCCTTAGGTTTTTACTACACTTGTATTATTTACTATGCTTAGGTGGATATTTGGTTATTTAGGATGATTTACGAGGTCATAATTGCACAAGAACATGCTTATTTTTAGTCAACATGGTTTCACTATTCATTTGGTAACTAATGTTGACATGGGGGCTTGACATGTTGCACATGGGTCTACTATTCACTTGGTAATTGAGTTGTGTTCTCATTTCCAAATGGATGTGGATTTATGCCTCTTCTTAGCCTATTTAATGGCCTATTATCCTTTATATTTTAAGGAGTGAAAGCTATTTATCTTGTGTAAATTAATGTAATTTTGAGTTTTCCTCATATCTCTTATCTTGTGCAATATTTTTTCTTTGTGATTTCATCTTGCTTCAAATTCATTGTGGTGTGCACTAGATTTGTCTCATGTGATCATTCGACCATTGCATTTGCATTATTTAGAATATAATCAAACTCTAATATGGTATCAGATCCATATTAGTAATCATATGTCTTATTAGTTATTGGATTTCATTTGAAATCTAGAGTTTATTTGCATGTATTTTAAGGAAATTTTTGTGAGGTTTTTAAAAAAAATTTAGGACATTTAAAAATCAAAAAATTCTTGAGATTTGTTAAAAATTTATAGGGGGTTATTTTTCCTAAAATCAAGGGTTTTACTCAGTGCATGTAGCAGTATTTTTTTATCTCAATTATTTCATGATTGTGTAGATTACTTAGGCTCAATTCATATGCTATATGGGGCATCTAATCTTGTTGATTATTATATTCATATTGGCATAGGGTTTGACATTTTGGTCTACTATTCATCATCAGTGGTTGGCATCACCTACCTCTATTCACCAGTTATTTGATTCCAATCACATTATAAAAACCATGACCTAATCATGCCATGACCTATCTACTGAGAGATAGTCTTTCAATTCACAACCAATAGCCTTCCCTTAGTTGAAATCAAACTAATTTGGTTCACCCTTACTATAATCTGGTGTCTCATTTCTTTGATACCATTGAGAGATAAAGACACTAAGAGTTGGTTTAACATTCTCTTTAAAACTTACATGGAGTTCATGGCCATATCTAGACCTAAAAATAGCTCCTTTTAGTTCTCACACCCTACCATAGCTTCAATCGAACCCTTGGTATGCCATACAATCTGGTTTGATGCCATTGAGATTTGGTTTAACTCCATTGAGATCTAGTTCAATGCCATTGAGATTTGGTTCTCCCTACCTATTTATCCATTATCACATGAATATGAAGGTGAGATTTGGAAGTGAATTAGCCTCCTGCAACATCGCTCACCTCATCTCTCTAACTGTCATTATCTTTTTAAGCTCACCATGACTAGTAAAACCCTTAAAATTTGAAAACCACCCTGTTGTTAATTCATGGTATTGAGGAATTTAGCAAGTGGTTTCCTTTTAAGTGGTGGGAAAAGTTGGTTTTATCCACTTTATAATCAATGACTAAAATTAATTTTTGATTTATAAAGTGTTTGTTTAAAATAAGAGTGGATGACAGATATTTTAAAGAGATTTTGTGAAAAGGTTTTTTAAAATTGTGGAAATATAGTTTGTGGGGGTGGGACATTAAGTGGGTTAATTTTTTATAAATAAAAATAATATTGTGGGGGTTATGAGCTATTTCTTTGACTATTTTTTAATAAAAATAATAAATTGTAAATTTTTTTAATTGTTTTCATATAAAAATAATATTGTATAGTACACTCGTTAAAATAGACATGAAATATTTTATTTAAAACTCTTCATATCCTTTCTAGATGAAGACCAGATGGTGAGGTTCAGTTTGGTAGGTGGCCAAACCCCATAACATTTAAAATAGTTATTTTCTCTCTATTGATCACTATTTGTACTAGTTTTCCTTGGATGCATTTTTAGTGGAGCCCTAAGTCCTCCTTGTTTACAAAAATCATTTTTTTTACACTTACACTAATTGCTCTAGACACACTATTGACTGATTCTGATGTTTTTGAGCATGCCATTTTGCAACATTTGGTAAAGGGTGTTCACCATTTCATAGTTTAGGGGGATGTACTTTTTTAAATTTGAGTCACTTTCCATTTTGTTTGTATTCTCTATTTTCTATAACAAATTCTACAACTTGCCCTACTACAACTCATTTTTTGCACTAAAATGGATTCAAGTTCAATTAACCCACTAACTCCTTTTAACTATCATGAATTTAAAATCAAGATGACAATTATTATAAGGAGTAAGGGTTTGTATAGGATAACCATGGGTGATCAAACTAAACCTAGCACATATGCAAATATAGTTAAGTGGTATAATTGTAGTGATGAGGCATATGTGCTATTGTGTCTTTTGATCTCCTTTTTCACATAGAATATGCTATGACTCCCAATTAAGTATGGACCATTTAAAAAAATATATTCAGGAAGCTTAATGTAATGAGAGGTCATGAATTTGAAAATAAACTCATAGCCTAAGTCGTTGAAACCCTAAAACCATTCAAGATTTATTCACTAAGTTCAAGGCTTTAAGATTATAGTTGAATTATTATGGGATAGAGAAGAAACATGACCAGTTAATTATTTATATTCTCTCCAAGCTTGGTCTTAACTATTTATTATTTGTCTCTACTTTCTATGCCACTAAAAGTGCTTTGGGCACTACAAGGAAATTGCCCTCTTTAGATGCTTTCATTACTGACTTAATTAGGGAGCAAGATAAGTTAATTCAGATGGGTACATTGAAGTCCACAAAACCTCAAGCCCTAATTATTGGGAATGAGAAATAAAAGATTATAAATATATAGAGGAATAAGAAGAATAAGGGTCAAGAGAAGAATAAAGAATCAAACTTTACCAAAACCAACACTGAAGCCTCCTATTCCAATGGAAAACATAAGAAAGATAAGATTAGTGTTCCTAATGTAAGAAAAATGGGAATGATGAACACAAGTGCATGAATAAGAAAATATATCACCTAACTCATCTCCTAAATAAAAACAATGTAGGTGTTCATGAGTTCATCAAGCAGAATTCATCTACCTAAGATTCTACTAAGGCAAAGGGTAAAGGGAAAGAGAAAGAAAAGGGTAAGGCTCTTATAGTAGTTACAAATTCAACATCTTTATGGGCTATTAACTCAGGTGCTTCTCACCATATGGGCTATTTAATATTTGAATTTTCATCCTTAGAGCCTTGAAGCATGTCTTCTATTAGTTTGGGTGATGACACTTCTATACTAGTTATAGGGGGAGGGTCTATTGAAATAAGAGGAACATTCAATATGTTCTAGGTGTTCCTTCTCTTTTAACCAATATCTTATCCATGTATCAAATCACTCATATCAGTAAAGCCATAAGGGTTTAGTTTTTACCAAATTTAATTATCATTAGGGAGTAGCGTAGTGACTCTACAAAAGTAGTGGGTAGGGTAGATCACCAAGCGAGGTTATACACCTCACATTTTTCACATGAATATTCTTTGACTGTATTGATGACTCATTCAAATAGAGTTAGAAAATTATGGCATGAGTGGTTTGGCTACCTTAAATACCACTAACTTGAACAAATTAACAAAAAAGACATGTTCATAGGCTTACCTTGAGTCCAATTCTCTAAGGGACTTTGTGAGGATTGCTCTTTTGGAAATCACCCTGAAACAAAATTTGACAAAGGCAAAAATTGGAGGGCTTCACAAGCATTGGAGTTAGTTCACAATGATGTATCTAGGCCTTTTCCTAGTGTATCTTTTACAAAGGCTATGTACATTTTCACTTTCATTGATGATTTATCAAGATATACATGGGTCTAATTTCTTAACCAAAACTCTGAAGTGTTTGAAGATTTTAAAGAATTCAAGGCACTTGTTGAAAAAAATCTAAGAAATCTATCAAGATTATTTTAAATGATAATGAAAGTGAATATGTTAGAAACATATTTGAGCAATTTTGCATCACAAAGGGGATTGATTTGCAATGGACACTTACAGTCCTTCATAGAATGGAGTTGTAGAATAAAAGAATAGATCTTTGAAAGAGACGGATAGATTTATGATTCACTCTAGGTCCATGTCACCTCAGAGGTGCGATGAATCCAATAATTATGTTTTCTATATTCATAACAAGGTTCTTCACAAAGCTTTGAAAGGCATAACTCCCTTTGAAGCTTGGCATGGAAGGAAACTTGATGTTGAACACTTTAGGTTTTTTGGATCTCTAGCTATGACACATATACCAAAGAAGAAACACAAAGCTATGGAACCTCAGCCAAAGCCTTGCATATTTATAGGTTATTTAGATGGTGTCAAGGGATACTAACTTCTACATCTGACCACACATGAGTTGTTCATAGAGAGAAGTGTTCACTTTTAGGAGAGTCCCAAAAACTCAACACTTGACACATATTTTATTTCATTGGATTCACTTATACTTGATGATTATTCTTTAGACTAAAATCATCTAGAGTAGGTTCTTGAGCTAGGGTATTATTCTTTTTCAAGTTCTAATAGTGAGGACAGTGGTGAGGAGTCTTCTACATCCACCTCTAGTCATGTTTCAAAGGATAAGGAGTCAACATTTGAATCATCCACATTTAGGCCCCTTTGGGTTAGGCAAACACTTCAGAGTGTAGGCACTTAGGTAGGGGATCTAGTAGATGATAGACATACTTAGTTATATTATCATAATGGTCCATGTGCCTTATTTACTTTAGTTCTAGATCCATAGACATTTTGAGGGGATTCAAACACACTTGAGTGGGATTATGTTGTGCAGGATGAATATTCTTCCTTGATCAAAAATCATACTTGGGATTTAAATTCACTTCCTAAAGAAAGGAAGATGATTTGATGTAGGTGGATATATTAGACCAAGTTTTTAGCAGATGGGTCAGTTGATAAGTACATGGCATGATTGGTTACCAAGGGGTTTCATAGGTAGTCATTATTGACTAATCAGAGACCTTTGCACCTATTGAAAAAATTATTTTGATCTAACTCACACTAGCTATAGCCACAACATGTGGTTAGGATGTGCACCAGATGGATGTGAAGAGTGCCTTTCTTCATATAGACCTTGAGAAGGAGATCTACATAGATCAACCACCTATGTTTGTTAAATATTCATCCTTAAGTTATAAAATTATAAAATTAATCTATGGTCTCAAATAGGCCCCTTGAGCTTGGTACACCAAGATGGATTCCTTCCTCCTTACTTCAAGTTTCACTAGGTTTCATTTTGACCCCAATGTATACTTTTTGTGGCAATATGATTCTTTACTTATACTAGTCCTTTATATTGATGATATTTTGATCAGTGGGAGTTCCTCATCATCTATTATAATGATGAAGATAACTCTATAGGATAGATTTGACATGACTAATTTGGCTCTTTTACATTACTTCCTCAACATCTATATTTCATAGTTTGCTTTAGGGATTTCATTTTTACAACCCAAGTATGCTCTCGGTCTTTTGGATTGATTTCATATGGATGATTTTAAGCTATATCTGACTCCCTTTCTATTAGGATTCAAGCTTGAGGTAGACTATTTTACACCTTTGGTTGATGCCACTTGATATCAACAAATTATTAACAGCCTCATCTATCTGACTCATACCAGGCTTGACATTTCATATGTAGTGGGACTTGTCTCCAAATTCATGCAAGAACCCCATGAGTTGCACTAAAAAGAAGCTAAGAAGATCTTGCACTATATTTAAGGCTCTCATAGATTCAAGATCTAGTATAGATTTAAAATAGAGGTTGACTTGATTAATTTTATAAATTTAGATTAGGTTGGTGATACTAAAAATCACAAGTCCACTTTAGGTTATAGTTTTTCTTTGGGTTCTAGTGCTATTAGTTGGTCTAGAAAGAAGAAAAATGCTATTTTTATATCTTCCATAGAGGTAGAGTACAGGGGATCTATTAATGTAACTACTGAGGCTCTTTGGATTTAGGGGATTTTATCTGAGTTTGACATTCCTATCAGGTAGCCCACCATCATCTATTTTGACAATTAGAGTACTATACATATATGTAGGAATATGTTTCAACACTAGTAGACAAAACATATTGATATTCACATGCATTTTACCAAGGAACTTATTCATGATTAGGGCATTGAATTGAGTTTTTTCTAGTCTTCAGATCAAGTTATAGATATATTTACCAAACCCTTCACCAAGAACAAGTTCATTCATCTATGATCTTCTTGGGGTATGGGTTCTTCTAACCTCTTCTCTTATTTTATGTCTTTATTTTTTTTTGGGGGGGGGAGGAGGTTCCCACTGGGTTTTATCCCTTTTCTCCACTTTATGAGAGATTTCTTCGTACTTGGGTACCTAATCAGGCCTAGTTATTGGGACCCAATTCTACTACACACCTAAGCTACGCTTAAGGGGGTATTAGTGTAGATTTTTTACCATACTTAGGTTTTTACTACAATTTTATTTAATTTCATGTTCTCCTTTATATTTTGAGGAGTGAGAGCTATTGATCTTGTGTGGATTAATGCAAGTTTGGGTTTTTCTCATATTTATTGTCTTGTGCAATATTGTTAATTTGTGATTTCATCTTGCTTTAGGTTCATTGTTGTGTGCATTAGATTTGTCTCATGTAATCATTCGTCTATTATATTCATAATATATAGACTAAGATCAAACTCTGATATTGTCAAAACTATTCAACCAAGATTATCCAATAGTTCATTACTACATTCATTGATCCTTCAACATACACACTAAGAAAAAAACCAATTGTAAAAAAGATAATTGTTATTCACAAATGAGATCTAAAAAATATTTTGAAGCATGTATATTATAAATAATAACACTTGCTTATATAGGCAAGGCAAAACAATACACAAGCTAAACTAGGCAATGTGGGATAAATCCCCACATAAAACAAACCTAACAAGCATGAGTAATAAGATATTCTAATACTCCCCCTTAAGTGAAGCTAGGGGATAATAATAGAGGATGCAGTGTGAAGTCATGTGTCCCTATGGATGTCAATTTATCATGTTAGAGTAGATGGATGTTGATTTGCTATAACCATGAAGTTGAAGTAAGAATAGTGCTAAATACAAGGATCAATGAACACAAACACTACACTCCAAAATACTAGGTAGAATGATGAACCTGATGAAGCATTACTTGAACACCCTCCAACACGATGGTGAGAAGTGAGCACATATAAGAGTGGGGCTACTACTGGTGTCACTGATGGGGATGCCACACTGGTGTCACTATAAGAATCACCAAGAAGGCCATCGAGTCAAGTAACAATCCTCATATGGGTTTTGATAAATAAAGTTATTGAATAAGATACCCATGTACAAAGGAGTAATCCAAAAAACACTTAAAAGTGAAAAATACATATAAATCTCATAAAGTGGAGGAAAGAGAGAAAATCCATAGGAAAAACTCCCCCCCCCCCAAAAAAAAAAAAAAAAAAGAGAGAAAAGAAGAAAAGAGAGCTAGAAAGTCCCCAAAGATGATGTTGAAGTAGTCTACACTCTAATTACTCATAACTCATGAAAGAACTCAATCTGCATGAGTGGTTCAAATACACTACTCAATCAAAAAAACAATTGACACTAGGCTTCATCAAAATAACTTCAATCAAGAAGACTATCAGTGGTGATGAAAGCATAAGAGAGTATTGCATATGTAAGGAATGCTTAACACCAAAGAAGCAAAATTCACATCACACCTCCCCATACTACTGATTGGGTGGAGTTGAAAAAAAAGGTTTGTATGAGTGGTCTGAATCCACTACTTAAACACCAAACAAGTTGACACTATATACAACAAAATAGTTCTATGTCATGTTGAAAGATATTATCAAACTATACAAAAAAAGGGTGTCAAAAATACAAAAAAATTCTCAATAAAAATGGCCCATGGTGGTGATGGAAGAGACAAGTAATTGAAGAAGTGAAAAGGTACCCAAAATAGAGCATATAAATGCATGAAGGTAGACATGACTAAATCAACAAACCCCCCATGACACTTTATAAATTAGTGAAAGTACAATATATCCCATACATAAAGAACATCAGATGGAAACAAGGAAGATATTGGGATTTAATAGAATAGATCCAAACAAGGAGACTATGACCTGCTAAAAAATCCATCAAGAAAGATGCTCCAACAAACAAGGGAGCAAAAAGTGTCCCCATAGAAGAAGGTGAAGCATTAAGAAAGGGGCATGAGGAGACATGACATAAACAACCAGTGTCTCAAAGTAGTAATGCATGTCGTGGGCTAATGGAAGAGTGTGGAAGATGGTGAAAAGAGCCATAATGTATGTAAACACACTATAAACTAATCAACAACCAAAAACAACTTGCAAAAAACATGCAAGGACATCAGACTCAGTTAAAAATGCATTTAAAATAGTGCAAAGTACAAAGTACAATCTAAGGCCCATAATATAGGAAACCCATAGTAGTGACAATGCACACTCAAGAATAGGATGTTGAACTCAAATAAAAATGTGTCCATGAGTGCAAAATTAATGACAATGCAATCCAAAAGAAGCAAGAAGGACATTTGTGTTGATTTTGAGGGGGTCTGACCTCTTACCAGACCATACCTCACCCTCTAATATTTAAAAAACAAAAAAGATAAGGTATGTGAAAAATAATGAATATTACCTCAAAAAATGCTCACAATAAATCAAATGCATCACCACTAAAATGTCACCACATGGCAACAAACTATAAGCACAAGTAAAACAACCAATGCAAAGAGATGCCCTAGAATGTGACACTTTATATTTTAGTGTGGTTTATAATGTAAATAGAACCAATATATAGGAAATGGAAAAAATATTAAATTTGGAAAAAGAAGGCACTCAATTTTGAGCTACTGATCAAAAGTTATTAAACAATTTCCCATAAATGAGGCCTATTTAATAAAATTTACACTAAAATTTAAAAAAATACTATAGCTAATGTGAACCTAGCCTTCCAACCACTCATTAGAGTCAACATAGAATTAGGAATGAAATGGTTTAATTTATGAGGTGGAATTGGCCTCCTACCAACCTGGGTCTCACCCTTCATCTTCTATAGGCAAGAGAATAAGGTAAAATAACCATTGCAATAAAAAACTTCCTTAATAATATATTGTTTTTAAACAGAAAATAATCAAAAATAACTTGAGCCCCATGTTTATCCTCCCCCACATATTTACCACCTAACAATAAATGTCTTCCCACTTGATATCCATCTACATGGCCCTGTCCCCCACATGCATAAAACATTCACCCCACTATTACAAAATTTTCTAGTAATGATGTCTACCACAAAAATATCTCCCATTAAAATCATTGAATAATAATCAACCAAAACAACTATTATAATGATAATACCACATATTTAGTAGAAAAACTAGTTTTTGAGGGAAGATATCAAGATAAATTGATAAGAGGAGGGAGAAGCTAGCAGTGAGCTAGGAATGGTAATAACATACAGGTGTAGATAACACCAAGCAGGGAAAAAAGAGGCACCACCAAGAGAAATAAGATAACCAGAGCTGTTGCCATGTCAAGAACATGCACATGTAATGCATGTTTATTTATTACCCAAAGATGGATTCCAAGAGAGGATGGCTATAAGTTGTTTGAGCAGAATGATCAGTTCTAGAATCAGGTGGCTTTAACATCGAACTAACATAATAACAAGTCATATATGGAATCAAGATAGCATGTACATTGCTATATAATGGTATATTTGTATAAAAGGACATTAACCAAAAAAGATCAGGCATAATATATTACATGCAGTGAGAAGATTTGATGCCTTGATCTGCATAGAGCATTGGTTAAAAGGGCCACGTAAAGTCCTTTAACATATAGCTCAACTAGGAAATAATCAATGCTAACAAGATTGGTGGAATGGTGAGCAAGTCATGGAAAAGATTTTATCATTGCTAATGGAGGAGAAGAAGATCAAGGTTTGAAGTCCCAAGTGGTGTCATCCAAAGAGAAAAAATCAAATTGATGTCACCATTAAAGTTTTAGAAGTCCTTAAATCTAGATTTGAGCCAAACCACACTATAAAAGCAACTTCCTTGGCCTTCTTAACAAACCTTACAGTAGATGATTCAACATCCCCACATCTCCACTTTGATTTCATAGATTTGTTTCCTTAGACCATGGCTCCTTCCAAAATCATGGTAACCAATCCCAAGACAACCAAAGAAATTAAGGCTGAGGCTTCCAAGGAGAAGAAGCCCAAAACAACCTAGATCATCCTCCTTATGTCTATAGACAAAATTGCTTACCCAAAGCTGTGTGAATTAGGCTGTGAAGAGAAAGGAAGCCATTTTCTAATTCAAAGAGGCATATAACAAGAAATGATCAATGATTCAATGGTATGACATTAAACTAAATATGTAAAAAAAAAATTCATTCTCCTTATAAATGTGTTGTTCCCAAAATCCATCACTTGATTTTGTAGACAACATGTCGACCATTTTGGTCTTGCAGGCCAGAATGGTCTCTTTCTTTCTTTCAAAATGTTTTAAGCACTTAAGTTTTTCAAATATTCAAGCCTTATTAGCTAAGGAAGTCATAGGTTTAATAGGTAGGCTTTCTTCAAGGGAAGTTCAAAACACTTAAGGCATTTCTTTAGTGTTTTGAGGATGTTGATAGGACCGAAGTTCCCCAAAGCTCTGACACAACTTGTCAGATTTAAGAGCACACATGATTACCAATGTATAAGCAACTTACATGTGGAAATACCTAGAAGAACAAATAACTATCAATGAGAAAACACACAGAATACGAGAGGCAACACACAATTGTATTCAACTCATTACAAAAGAAATTACAATAAAGAGATCACACTCTTTTTCCACCTCTGTGAGGCTTCCTCCTCAAGGGCTCCAAGTAATCTTTTCACCTGAGTAATCTTCTCTCATAGGTCACAACTAACAACTAACACAAGCTGTTGTCCACCTCATTGTACATCTAGTACATTCGAGTATGAATCGGTACTCCAAGTAGATCTCACCATGATCCTGCTCCTGATGTATTGTTGTCACCTTGATCTTGCTCCCCTATCGATCCTGTTCTGACCTTCGCATACACACATCCCTGCAGACCAACCTGATCTTACTTACATGGGGAATCCTACTTGATTCCACCATGGGAAGAACTCTCCAAGCTCCACACTTAGATTCTACAAGTTCAACACTTAACAATATAGCCCATGAGTCTATTATATACATCTCATGCATACACTGATTAGACTTGCAGCTCAAGACTCTAACCGGTCTTCATCATGCAAATAACGCATTCACTTAACTGACTATTTTTCAATAGCAGTTTTGACCGCCATAGGTGACCGACGTCGGTCCCTGCCTGACTGGAGGTGACCGACGCCGGCCGATCTCCTGTCAATGCTGGTTTCCCTTGCATTGTCCCCTGACTGACGCCGGTTTTGGCCTGTCGACACTGGCGACTGTCAAGCTCCAAAAACCTCCCTATTTGCCTTAGGTGAAGCTTTTAGCTCCACACCCTAATAATCTCCCACTTGGAAATAAATAGCTGCACTTGTACCTAAACCAGTACTCTATCTAATCTGCATCCTGGCTTGTATTCCTCTTCAAGCTCCCACTTGAAGACAACCCACCACACTGCTTGTGGTGTTAATCTTGTGCCTGACTTTCTTCATCCTCAACTTACCTTCTTCTGCCATTGCTATACTCCCACTCAAACATCAACCCCTGTGAGTAACCTATAATCAACAACACTTAACAGATCTGGGCCATCTGTTAGTCAAACTCACTCTGAGAACATCCAACCTTGCTCTAATACCATTTGATGGTATCAGACTCTTAAACCTACAACTAGACTCTGATACCATTTGATAGGACCGAAGTTCCCCAAAGCTCTGACACAACTTGTCAGATTTAAGAGCACACATGATTACCAATGTATAAGCAACTTACATGTGGAAATACCCATAAGAACAAATAACTATCAATGAGAAAACACAGAATACGAAAGGCAACACACAATTGTATTCAACTCATTAGAAAGGAAATTACAATAAAGAGATCACACTCTTCTTCCACCTCTGTGAGGCTTTCTCCTCAAGGGCTCCAAGATATCTTCCCACCTGAGTAATCTTCTCTCATAGGTCACAACTAACAACTAACACAAGCTGTTGTTCACCTCATTGTACATCCAGTACAATTGAGTATGAACTGATACTCCAAGTAGATCTCACCATGATCCTACTCCTGATGTATTGCCGTCACCTTGATCTTGCTCCCCCACCGATCCTGTTCTGACCCTCGCATACACACATCCCTGCAGACTAACCTGATCTTACTTACATGGGGAATCCTACTTGATTCCACCATGGGAAGAACTCTCCAAGCTCCACACTTGGATTCTACAAGTTCAACACTTAACAATACAGCTCATGAGTCTATTATATAGATCTCATGCATACACGGATTAGACTTGCGGCTCAAGACTCTAATTGGTATTCATCATGCAAACAACACATTCACTTAACTAACTATTCATCAACAGCAGTTCTGACTGCCACAGGCGATTGACATTGGTCCTTGCCTGACTAGAGGTGACCGACGCCGGCTAATCTCCTGCCGATGCCAGTTTCCCTTGCACTATCCCCTGACCGACGTCGGTTTTGTCCTACCGACGCCGGTGACTGTCAAGCTCTGAAAACCTCCCTATTTGCCTTGAAGCTTTTAGCTCCACACCCTAATAGATGTTCAATGCAAAGGTTTGATCAAATGACTTAACGGTGGGCTTCAAACAATTAGAATGAACCAATTTTAACTGTTGAACCATTAAACCCCACCTCCAAAGGTTCAAAGGTTTAACGAGTTCAAAGGTTCAACAACTTCGGTAGACTTAGAGAATAAAAGGATTCAAAGAGTGAAGATTGAACTATTGAACCATTAAACCTTGAACCAAAAAGAGTTTAAAGGTTCAATGATTCAAAGAGTTCAGTGACTTCGACAGACTTAGAAAATGAAAGGATTCAGAGAGTTTGAAGCTTCAAAGAATTCAAAGAGATAAGATTGAACCATTGAACCATTGAACCTTGAACTGAAATGGTTCAAAGGTTTAAAGGTTTAATGAGTTCAATAAATTTGATGGACTTAGAGAAATAAAATGATTCAAAGAAAGAGAATGAATCGTTGAACCATTGAACTGTTGAACCTTGAACTCGAAAGGTTCAAAAGGTTCAAAGGTTCATCAGGTTTTAAGAGTTCATAAGTTCAAATGGAAGCTTCAAATGAATGGATGAAGCAGAAGATTCTAGAAAGAGGCTCAACCAAATGGTTCAAAGGAATGGTTCAACCGAAGAAGAAAATAGAGCGAATGCAGCTCTTTATGAAACATTGAATAACTAAACCGTTGAACCCTTGAACCATTGAACCTTTGAACCAAAAGAGTTCAAGGTTCAAGGTTCAAAAAGGTTCAAAGCGACCAGTGACATCCCTGTAGAAATAAATTTTAGGGTGATGGAAAAACCATTGATTCTTAAAATCCCTAAGAATAAACTCAGTGACCAGCCCAGAAAGGAGCCGAAGGAGCTAGCAGAAAGTGAGAAAATAGCCCCAAGAGCTCAGATCGCCAAGAAGAGACAAAATGTGGCAAGGAAAGAGAGCATAGCTATAGGAAATATAGAAATATCTACAAGAGAGTTATTTCCAATAGGTGGAACAATCCATTAGGTGGACCTCAGAGAACATAAAACATTCAATGGCATACCCTATTTTTGTTCATTAAGGAAAGGCGAATGGATAGCCATGTAAGCGTCATAAAGAAGACTAGACAACCCATGCTTAGGAGGAGACATTTGAGATGATTCAGAATGCCAAAGTCAAGGCTGATGACCTATTATAGCATGGCTTTTTTCATAGATATTCAACACATTTAATTCAACATGGGCCATTTTTATGAAAACAAGCACCCAAGTCTTTCTTGTGATGCTACATATTGTAATATCTCATTTTGTAAATAGGAGATCTCTCTGTTAGTAGAAGTGAAGCTCTACCCAAATTAAAAGGAATTCTTGAGACTTTAAGCTCAGACTGTTAATCATATTTTGTTAAATGAATGAGAAAGCAAGCGACCTTTCAGACTTTGTGTTGGAATAAGCTTATGTCATCTAGGAAATTGTTCTTATGTCTGTTTCCTAAATATAGTCTTGTATATTTAATCAAACAAGCATAAAAAGTGGAAATAAGCTGGAAGATGTTCTGAAGCTGACTGTGGGAGACTTTGTGCTTCCATAATTGCCTTCAATCTATGTTTTGTGTAAAGGATAATGGAGAGAATTTGAGCTCCCCTTATCCTTCGTAATCTTTTACTCTATTGTAGTTGAAGTGGAGACTTTGGGCTATGCTTCAAACTAATATGTTCCTTTGTCCTAATCAATGAGAAGAACAATGAAATAATTTGTGCTTTCATGGGTTTATTATGGTTTTTGTTACTACCCAGGAAGAATCTTACTGTTGGTTGAATATCACTTCTGAAAGAAGAGAAGTGCCTTCAATAATTACACCAAAATTCTCTTCTATTTTGTGAACATCATCTCTAAAAAAAGAGATATGGATGGTATGATTTCACCCCTATATGTATTTTCAACTTATATATATGCTATAAATTATAGGGAACCTCCCCTTGCTGAGAGGAGAGATTTATCTCATTTTGGATGTGGTCACCACACCCATTTTGCTGTATAAATCTCCTTATGATGTGGTTGATGCACCTATTTTGCCATCAGTTAGTTGGTGACAAAATATTCACCTAGTAATTTTTGGTGACTGCACTAGGGATTGATGATCATTTCCAGTCCCTTTCCATTTTATTCAAATTGGAGCATTTCATATCTACTAGGGATAGAACATGAATAGCTCCATGCCAATAGCTTTTGGCGACTTCACTAGGGAAGAATGCATAGTTTGAAGCCTCAAGCTTTAAATTGAAGCAATTTTAGTTCTTTTTCATATCCTTTTTACACTCTAGCAGATCCACTATACACGCAAAGCCAAAGAGCTCAAGGTATTGTTGACCCTATATTCGAGTTTGTACAACAAAATAATTTTGATCTTTCCCCCCCACAAACTCACCTTCAATGAACTAGGAGTTTTCCTCCTACTAACATCAGGTCCCCAATACTCGGCAAAGCTACTCTTTTTTCTACTAGTAGAGCTTTTTCCATACATATCTCACAGAGATTTACTATCCCTCCTTTCAAAAACCATATCATGGAAGCTCAAGGCCTCTAGGGTAATACTTTTGGTCCCTTGAATCTAACCCCACCTTTACATAAACTACCCCATAGTTCAAGGAAGAATTTTACCAAGTTTATGGTGATGAGAAGGTTCATCCTGATGAACATATTGCAGCATTTTGCATATCCTGTGGTGTGATAGGCATTGAATATGAAGACATTACAGTCAGACTATTTGTGAAAACCTTGCAAGGCACTACTGTAGACTGGTTTTATCATTTACAAGCACAAATAGTGATTGACTGAAACACTCTTAAGGCCAAATTTGAGGCTAGGTTCAAACTTATAGAAGATGCACATGCCCTATTAGCTCAACTTACACAAATGAAGAAGGAGCCTCATGAACCATGTGAGACTTCATTGCCAAATTTGACAAGCTGAGGAACATGATTCCTACAATTGCTCAGCTGATGCTCGAGAATCTCAAATGCTTCTTCATCAGTTTCCAGCTTCTTGAAGTAAGTTTTCTATTGAGGCAAGATGGCCATATAGACCTTGATGTAGCTCAAATTTTGGCCACTGAGTTTGAAGATGATATTATCTTGGTAGGAAATATAAGAAGAGATCCTAACAAAAGTAAATCTTCTTCATCTTCTAAATATTCTTCCACACGCACCACTGATCCTATAGTGCAAAAGTTAGCAAATGAATTGCTAGCTATAAAAAATTAAATGGCACAAGGGATGTCTGCTCCTCCTTCTTATCAGGGTATACCAAGGAGAATGTTTCCTGACTAGTCATATTAGGGCAATGCTTCTAGAAATTAAGAGCAACCAAATTGCCTTCCTCCCCCATCAGGGAAGCTTGCCATTGAAGCAACACCATCTAACTCAGTAGTTGGTTATCTTGAAATTGAATTTGATTTTCCTTACCAACCTGAGTTAAACCAAGAAGATGACACTGATCTCTTTGTAGAATGCCAAGAAGAATCAACTGGCGACTCTAACATTAGTTTCTTGAATTACTAGGATGAACCCAAAAGTAAAGGAGAAGCATTTGATGGACCATACGCTGTATTTATCAGGTCCCAAAACTAGTCAGCTCAACAAGTAGATAAAGGAAAAATAGGGGAAGAATCTCGACCAGCAATTTCAATTGCTAAACAAGGGGCTTCTCTACCTTTCTAATCAAAGGACCCAGTGAGCAATAAGAAAGTAAGTACCTCAAATATTCCTTCACCTTCTACTTCAAATTTGTAGACCAGTCCCACAACCAATAAAATCTAGATTGATGGACTACCTTCCTCTATTTATAATTCATTTTAGTTATTTGATATAATTGACCATGTTAAGAAGACCAAAATTCAAATGTCTGAGTTTAAATTCATGCAATCCAACCCTGAGTAGTTGGATAGGTTAGTTCAATGCGCCAAGAATAAAACCATCCCTACAAGACAATAAATTTTGAAAGTAACTCCTAGTCCCCCAAAAGACACATCCACCTGAAATAATCTTGTCATCACTCCTCTAGCTGCCCCTAGGAAGACAGAGCCATTTTATGTTTCTCTACTGATAAATGGTCATCGGCTAAACAATTGCATTATAGACTTAGGAGCTTCTGACAATGTCATGCCCACCAAGGTGGCAGAATATCTTGGTCTCACACTAACTAAGACCTTTGAGAGATGTTTCTCCATGGAAAATAAACAAGTACCTCTATTGGGACAAATAAAAGATGCTTAATTTGCATTTGTGGCCTTCCTAGATAATAAAATCAAAATAACAGTCCTAGTGGCTGACATCCCAGCCTCCTACGACATTCTTCTTGGGAATTTTTTTTGCGAGGACATTGGTAGAGAATTGAGCATGGACCTGTCTGAAGTGAAGATATCTGTCAAAGGTGTCATACAAAGGCTACTTCTTGAGAAGGAGGCCAAGTACATTATCACCCAAACATCAGCCCCTAAAGCTCAAATTCTATTTGAGTCTTCAGGCATGGGTAATTACTTTTTGTCTACTGAATACGTTCCTATTTTAGTAGATAAAAGCTTACTAAGTGACAAGCCAAAAAATTTAGATAAGACATCAGAATAATTGGTAGGGTGCAATACACATGAAAAAGGATCTTCCCTTCCTGATGAAGAAAAATCTGAAAGAAGATCAAATTTTTATGATATCTGGATTCTAGAATTTGATGGCAGCAATTATTCTACCTATTCTAGAGCTGGAGTTGTTTTGATATCTCCTCAAGGAGATATTTTCCCCTATGCATATAAGTTTCAGTTCAACAACACTAATAACACTACTGAGTATGAATCGTTGCTGCTCAGATTAAAGGCTGCTCAAGATAAAGGAGTTAAACTTCTTCATGCCAAAGCAGATGCTAAACTGGTGTTTTATTAGGTGAGGAACTTTTATCAAACCAAGAATGAGAGATTGAGATATTATCACAATTTAGTGTGGGACTACATTGAAAGCTTTAATGCTTTCAGTATTTTTGCCATGCCTAGAGAATTCAATAGTCATGCAGATTCATTAGTCATCTCTGCAACTCTCTTGGTCCCTCACCAAGATTTCAAAGAAGATAGGTACACTAATGAGTTGGTCTTTTAACTAAGTGTACATGATAATGCTGACCATTGGCAGGTGTTCAATGGTGACAACCAAATCATTGATTTTTTGGAACAGATGGACAGCTTTGAAAAGCTTCATTTTGAAGGTAGTGAATATCCACCATGAAAATTAGCTCTGAAAACAAATTCAAAATCTGATGAAGAGTTCTTTTAGCTCAAAGGGAATAAAATTTCCAAAGGGTTAGTTTCTCTTGAGAAACTTTTTGACAAGCATGCTAGGTGTATCAAGAAGCCACAAATAGATTCAAAATCCTCAATGGATTTTGATCAAATCAATTTGAGTATAGAAGACAATCCAAAATGGTCAACATTGGGAATTGTTGTACTCCTGATGAAAAACTCAAATTTATCACTCTACTTCGCCATTACATTGATGTTTTGGCATACTCTTATGATTATCTAAAACCTCTTAGACTTGAAGAAATTTAGCATAAAATTACTCTCAAGATTGGGTTGCTACCTCAAAAGCAGAAACAAAGGTAGTACAACCCTAAGATATTAGGTACTATTCTTTCTGAGATACAAAAAATGTTGAATGAAAGAATTATTTTCTCAATCCATCATTCCATCTGGATTGTGAACATAGTTCTTATGAGAAATAAGAATGGAGAAATTCACATGTGTGTTGATTTTAGAAATTTGAATCAGTCATTTTTAAAGGACAATTATCCCCTGCCCATCATGGATTAGCTGCTGCAGACAGTGACTAACGCTGAGATGTTATCAATGCTTTATAGTTTTTTGGGATATAATCAAGTGGAAGTTGGTGAAGCATACCAACATAAGACTGCTTTCACAAAACCTTAGGGCACTTTTGCATATTGCAAAATGCCTTTTGGCTTAATTAATGCTGGTGCTACTTTCTAAAGAGTGATGGATCTTGATTTCAAAAATGAAATGGGGAAATTCATTATAGTATACCTTGATGATTTGACAGTATTTTTTTAGAATCATCCTGATCATGTGCATCATCTATAACAAGTGATGGAGTGATGTATGCAAAATGGTATTTCTCTTAATCCTAAGAAATTAATTTTTGGGGTCACAGAAGTTAAACTTCTTGATCATACTGTGTCCTAAGAAGGCATAAAGATTGATCCAGAAAGGGTCAAATCCATTCAAGAGCTTTCTCTTCCTGCTAGTAAGATTGAAGTCCACTCTTTCTTTGGGAAGGTAAATTTTCTATGAAGGTTCATTCCTAAATTCATAGAGAAGACTCGCCACATTGTCAATATGATGAAGGGTAAAGCCACTTTTAGCTGGATTGAAGAAAGCATAATCAAGCAACAAACCTGGTGACCATTATCAGGAAGCTGGTAGATGACAATCAGAGAACCTGGCATAAAACATTGCTTGAGGCTCTATGGGTGCACAAAATTACACCTAAGAGAGTGATAGGTATGTCCCCATTCCAACTTATGTATGGTCTCAATGCAGAGATACAAATCACCCTGGAATTACCAGCATTAAAGTTAGAAAAGGCAGTAGAAGATTCAACTTTTGAAAGTTTCATCGACAAGAGTATCATGTGCTTGACTAAACTTAATGAGAAATAAAATATGGTGGTGGACCAAATTGCTATGCATCAAAGTCTAGTGAAGAGACTCTTTGACCAAAAAGCAAGGATCTATAATTTTCAAATTGAAGATCAAGTCTTGTTGTGGGACAAGAGGAGAGAACCAAAAGGAATGCATGGAAAATTGGATTCCTTATGAAGAGGACCATTTACCATTCATCATTTAAATGGTGAAAATAGTTTCTTGCTAAAATATCAAGATGAAATGCCATTTACTCTACCTCATAGTGGGCAACAACTAAAGCACTTTAATCCTTGAAGTATCAGATAAGTCTATTTATATATATGTATAGTCTTTCTTTGTTTTGTGTTTTTCATTTGTTTTTGGCATCGTTTGGTTTTTGGCACCTTTCTTTTTGGGTAAGCATGACTCCATAGCCCAATGGCATAAATGAAGGCACTGAGATTCTAGTTTTTACTCCCTTTGATTGCTTAATTTTTCAATTGATGGAAGTTCCCCAACTAGAGCTAGCTATTTTTCCTAAAATCCATCACTTGCTTTTATTGACAACATGTCGACCATTTTGGTCCTGCAGGCCAAAATGATATGTTTCTTTCTTTAAAAATGTTCTGAGCAATTAAGTTTTTCAAATATTCAAGCCTTTTCAGCTAAGGAAGTTGTAGGTTCAATAGGTGGGCTTTCTTCAAAGGAAGTTCAAAACACTCAAGGCATTTCCTTAGTGTTTTGAGGATGGTTCAATGTAAAGGTTTGATCAAAAGACTTAATGATCAGATTCAAACAATTAGAATGAACCACTTTGAACCATTGAACCCCAACTTCAAAGGTTCAAAGGTTTAATGAGTTCAAAGGTTCAATGACTTAAATAGACTTAGAGAATAAAAGGATTTAAAGAGTGAAGATTGAACCGTTGAACCTTGAACCAAAAAGAGTTTAAAGGTTTAATGGTTTAACGAGTTCAATGACTTCGATGGAATTAGAAAATGAAAGGATCCAGAGAGTTCAAAGCTTCAAAGAATTCAAATAAATAAGATTAAACTATTAAACCACTGAACCTTGAACCGAAATGGTTCAAAGGTTCAAAAGTTCAACTAGTTTAATAGGTTGAATGGACTTAGATAAATAAAAGGATTGAAAAAAAGATAATGAATAGTTGAACATTGAACATGAAAGGTTCAAATGGTTCAAAGGTTTAATGGGTTCAAAGAGTTCATAAGTTTGAACAGAAGATTTGAGCGAATGGATGAAACAAAAGATTCTAAAAAGAGGTTCAACCAAATGGTTCAATTGAAGAAGAAAAGAGAGAAAACACGACCCTTTACAAAACATTGAATTATTGAACTATTGAACCTTTAAACCAAAAAAGTTCAAGGTTCAAGGTTTAAAAAGGTTCAAAGTGACCAGTGACATCCCCATAGATGTCAATTTAAGGGTGATGGAATAACCATTGATTTTCAAAAGCCCCGAGAACAAACTCAGTGACCAGCCCAGAAAGGAGCCAAAGGAGCCATCAGAAAGTGAGAAGATAGCCCCAAGAGCTCAGATTGCCAAGAAGAGACAAAACGTGGCAAGCAAAGAGAGAAAAACTAAATGAAATATAGAAATATCTTTAGGAGAGTTATTTTTAGTAGGTGGAATAGTCCACCAGGTGGACCTTAGAGAACATAAAACATTCAATGGCATGGCCTATTTTTCTTCATTAAGTAAAGGCGAATGGACAACCATGTAAGCATCATAAAGAAGACCAGACAACCCATGCTTAGGAGGATACATTTGAGATGATTCAGAATGCCAAATTCAAGGCTGATGACCTGTTCCAGCATGGCCTTTTTCACAGGTATTCAATGCATTCAATTTAGCATGGGCCATTTTTATGAACACAAGCACCCAAGTCTTTCTTATGATGCTATATATTGTAATCTTTCATTTTGTAAATAGATCTCTCTGTTAGTATAAGCGAAGCTCTATCCAAATTGAAAGGCATTTTTGAGACTTTGAGCTCAGACTGTTAATCATATTTTGTTAAATGAATGAGAAAGCAAGTGACCTTTCAAACTTTGTGTTGGAATAAGATTGTGTCATCTAGGAAATTGTTCTTATGTCTGTTTCCTAAATACAGTCTTGTCCATTTAATCAAACAAGTAGAACAAGTTGAAATAAGCTGGAAGATGTCTTGAAGCTGACTGTGGGAGCCTTTATGCTGCCATAATTGCCTTCAGTCTGTGTTTTGTGTAAAGGATATTGGAGAGACTTTGAGCTCCCCTTATCCTTCGTAATATTTTACTTTGTTGTAGTTAAAGTGGAGACTTTGGGATATGCTTCAAACTACTATGTTTCTTTGTCCTAATTAGTGGGAATAAAAATGAAATACTTTGTGCTTTCATGGGTTTCTTGTAGTTTTTGTTACTACCTAGGAAGAATCCTGTTGTTGGCTGAATATCACTTCTGAAAGAAGAGAAGTGCCTTCAGTAATTACACCAAAATTATCCTCTATTCTATGAAAATTATCTCTGAAAAAAGAGAGATGGATGGTATGATTTCACCCCTATGTGTATTTTTAGCTTATATATATACTATAAATTATAGGGAATCTCCCCTTGCTGAGAAGAGAGATTTATCTCATTCTGGCTATGGTCACCACACCTATTTTATTGTATAAATATCCTTATGCTATGGTTAATGCACCTATTTTTCCATCAATTAGCTGATGACAAAATATTCACCCAACAAAATGAACCAAAACTTCAGATCTGCAACCAAATACCAATACCTCAAATACAAAAACATAATAGTAGATTACATGTAAAATTTACAATGCTTCCATATAAGTATACAATCTCAATATCAATGGAATGAAAAGCAAACTCAAAAAATAGATAAATAGGCCAAGGTATTAAAAAACTCATTCCATAAATGACAAACTAAGGAATAGGAAACTATGTATTGCATAAAAAATGTAGATCTAAATGGAAAGGAACCTATAAGTAGAATAATGCCTACTGGAGGGTGGATTTGATGCCATGAAAGAGTTATCAAAAATATTTAGCCAATATCTCTCTAATGGCTCATCACTATAGTCATTAATGCTTCAACATACACACTAAAAAATAAATCCAATTGTAAACAACACAATTGTTATTCACAAATGAGATCTAAAAAAGGTTATGAATCATGTATATTACAAAGAATAACACTTGCTTATATAGGTAAGGCCAAAAAATATGTAAGATAAACTAAGTAATGTGGGATAAATCCCCACATAGGACAAACCTAGCAAGCATGAGTAATAAGAGATTCTAATAGTTCCTATTTTCTAGCTACTTGGATGCTTGTGTCCATGTTAGATGCCTATGCCTAGATCAATGCAAGTGTCCTATCTTGACACAAGTGTTCAATTCCATAAATTCATTTAATTTACAAATAAAACATATTCCTATGGTTGACCTAAGTGATTTAAAGTGAGTTATTCTCTAAAGGGATTGGTATAAATACATGATCAATCCTTATTCATTCCCCACCTAGCAAATTCTTACCTCTCATAAGGAAAACTACCAAAAGCATTCAATTAATCAATCAAGTGAGCAAAGATTCTCTATTTTCTATTATTTACAAATCAATCATAGGGACATCACATCAATAGGTAAGAATTACTGAAGGAGAATTCCATGGACCATATTTTCCATGTTATAAGCAAGGTCACTCTATGAACTTTTTTTTATCACATGTTTCATCCTTATACACACACAACCAACATATAGGGGAAAACTAAATAAATTTGAGGCCATATTCAAAGTATTGGATATGTAAGTAGTGCCCATTGATAGAGGGTTTCTTGGGGTAACTTGACACCATGTGCCGACTAACCCATTTTTCCAACATCCACTATGAAAATGAAGAACTAGGGTTTTATCATTTGATAAGGAATGACATTCCATGACCCAAATTTGAATGCACCAAAGCAAAAGTGACATATAACCCATAAGAATCTAGGTAGTTATATCTAGTTTCATTAGGTGTTATGTATTGGACACTTACATCCAAGTCAAATACAAGCATCGATGTAACTATCCTAGGTCGATGCAAGTGTCCATGGCTACAAAGGTATAATTTATAGAATTAGATGGCTGATATAGAATCTAGATCCAATTTATTTCCTTCTTATTCTAGATCTAGATTTACATTAGCATCACAACTATCTAATTATCCTATTTTAATTATCATTATAATATCTAGCATAATTACACTTACTATTTATAACATATCTTAGTATTAAATTTAGAATATTATTTATCTAAGTTTTATGATTAATTGGTCTATTATAAATATTTTTATCACCCTTGTGCTTATTCATTTCTATATTCTTAACCCTAACCCCAAATTACAAAAATATTAAGGTTAAACAAGATATAAGTGATCACTTAAAAGCTATAAGATTAGACTGATGCTATCATTAATGATTATGTGTAATAAGTGTTGGCATCTTAGGTTGCACCCTAGCTAAAAAGGGGATTGTTCAGGTCCTCTTGCTCAAACGTATTCCAACATGGGAATGACCCTAGGATGTGGGTAACCTAATTTTGGCTTAGACCTCTAGAGAAGGCTAACCTCTTTTTGGTTTTATCACCTATACTAAGCCTAAACTAGCTTCTTGTTGGGAAAAGGAGAGAGATATTAACAATAGTCTATGAAGGCATGTAAAAGGGGGGTGATGCACCAAATATTTTGATCCTTATACTTGCAAAAGACACACTATAAGATGCATTCAAGAATGAATAAGATCAATTCTCTCACTATTTTATCAACCCTCACATAAGGATTTCACAAAAAGGCATGGACTAGATATTGACCTGGCATGGGAGGGAAGTTGTCCATTTCCAAACTAGCTAATAGACTATATATGCACTTAGAATGACCTGTGATAAATACCAAAACACTTCATGGAAGTGAGAAAAATTATACCAAGGTAAGGAAAACATATATTCACTTAACCACATTAATGAATTCATGAAACACACTTTGATTCAACTTATAAATGGAGGAATCCAGTCTTTTATTGCATTAAATAGGTGTTACAGTACAAATCTTGGCAGAGTGTAGTCATGCTAAAGAGAGGGATCATTTTCAAGGTTTATAAGCCTATATTTATAGTGCAATGGGATGAGAAATATGAGGATTAGGCATAGAAGGATGGATAAGGGAGCATAATGACCAATTTTTCCAATCATTTTGATGTTGATGTCATTAGAAAAGATCATAATGCCTAAGACTACTTTTGGAAAGTGGCCATAACAACCATATCAGTCTATTTCAATCTATTTTTAGCCTTTATTAAATATCATTATGGTTACAATGGTGGGATCAAATCATTTTAAAGTTAAATTCTGACATTGAAGTAGTTACAATAGTTGGATCAATCTATTGTGATCTTATTCTAGCATGGATTGCTCCCTACTGGTACATCTTTGGCATGTAAGAGTGGAGAAAAGGGTCATAAACATGATGTTAGCTTTAGAGATGAACCCATAAAAGATGAAATGTATACCTTCATGGCATCCCCTTGAAATATTTTCTCTGGTTTGACCTTGACCATATTTGATTTCCATTTAAAGTCTCAAGGCTTCAACTTTTGATATCAACCATTAATCTTGATTTGGGTTTCTAGAATTGGGCCACTTGTCAACTATGAATCCCTTATTAGGATCTTACTATCAGATCTATATACTTTTTCACTTTCACCATATGGTGGCTTTGAATTTTATCTGAGATTCTTGACTTATGCACCATTGATCTTATTTGCATAACTCAATGTGTGCTGTTGATCTTTATCAGTAAGATAAAATGCGTACCATTGATCACCCTGCTCACCATGATCATGACACTTGACACCATTGTGTTTAATCTTAAGATCCTATGACTCTTTGATTTTATGCTTGCTATTATATATTCAAATCATTATTTAACATGCACCATTGATCTAATTGGACCCACTAACTTTTTTAGACTTTTTCTCACCATTGGATCCAGACTTAGATTTAATAATTTAGACACTTTCCTTCACTAAATTTATCTTAGGTCTACTAAATTTTTGAATTGATGCTCATCATTTATCTCTTTGGCATAATTACACACATGCCATTAGATTTGTCTATACCCACTAACTTCATCTTTTGCTCACATGTCATTGGATCTTTTGATTTGATTGAATGTGACTCCATCACTTGGAAACTTCATGTTTGGGCTCAAGATCCTTTGAGGATTTTAAACTCAAATGGTTAGTTCCCATGGTGTAAGTTTATTGTCTTCACACATGCCTTATTTTACTTGCTTAACTTTGAAGGCTTATATCTACAAATAGAAATTACACCAAGGCACCAAACTTGTACGTAATCATTAGGGAAAAAAAGACATCATCTTAAGGAACTATTAAGACCAACCTAAATTAGAAGTCAAGCTATCATGATATGCTAAGTTTAAATGATAGGGTGATAATTTGACCTGTGGGGGCAAAATTGACAACATTTTGGTGACTCAGCTAGGAAGCATGCTTGATATGCTTGAGAACCAAACCATCTACATGACTTTTGGACTCATAAATAATGAAAAATTTGATTCATGTTTGTAAATAACCCTTTTGACTAAAGGAAGATAACAATTCCACCATAACAAGAAGGGAAACACAAAAAATAAGGAAACTAACTAAACAAAGACAAATAAATAAAACAAATGTGCTAGGAAAGAACTTGGAGGGAAACAAGAAGAAAAACTAATTTAACTCACCATGACAAGGCATGATGTACCTGGATCAAAAGGGTAATTCATAAACTCATTCACTCCAAGAGATGGTACAAGTTATAAAGCAAGGTGTTCATTGAACATGATCTTTGATGAGCCATTCTTATTATCACTCAAATCTCTTAATATATCCTCAAATGAGTCATCAATAGTAAACCATTCACCAACAAAGATGAACTTATCTTACACTTCAGGATCTTTTTCATACTGCTTGTCAACTATAACCTTGTTAAGTGATACCTCATCTATGCATTGATCTAGAGTGACCTCATCCTTCTTTCTATCTACTACAAGTTCATCCAACTCTTCAAGGTACTTTGATTAATCAACCCAAATGCATCATGGTATTGAATAGTTAACTCTTAATCAAACTTCTCATAAACATGCTCTTCAATGAGAAACATATCTCTATAAATCTCTTTAACCTCTTTCAGAGATTCAAGGTATAACTACCAATCATATTTTTGTTCCTCATTATGATCAATTTGTATAAGAGTAGTTTGAAATATATTTTGGTAATTTTCAATAGTAGATATCTCAAACTTATTTATGACTTCAATTTGCATTAGTTCCTCATAGAGTTCTTCCATATTAAGGCTAACTTTCTCTTGCACACCCAAGATATTTTCTTCAAGATCAGCTACAACCTTATTCTCAACCTGTACCTCAAGTGAAGTAACAATGATAAAATATTCCTCATACACACTTTAAGCATCCTCTTCACACTCTCTAATAACTTGGTTTGCATCTGTAACCTCTTTCTCTATCCTCCATAGAACATGATCCTCTTGAAGAAGGAAAATGTTGGGAGGGTGATGAAATTCATTTGTTTGGGAGGGAATATGAAGCATGGAAGATTGATCATGATATGGAGTCATTTAGGGAGTCTTGGAAAGGAGGGAAAGAGAAAATCTTAAAGACCTCTACATTCTGCTCCTTCCACTTGGCCATCACCTCATCAAAGTCTGAAACCTCTTTGTCCTCATGGACAACTTGAGTTTGAGGGATGATCAAAGAAGAAATGGAAATACAAGAAGGCTTAGTCTCTTGAATATATTCTTAAATAGGCATATGAGTCTTATCTTGACTCTAAATAGGCAACCCCCTTGGCTCAAATTGAGTATGGTTAATCACTTCATGAGAATGAGGAACACAAAAATACTGGTAGAGAATACAAGAGAGTTCTTGAGATAACTAGTTTAACTCACCTTTTTGCCTTTCTCAAGCCTCCATATTCTCCAATTAAATATTTCAAAACTCATTCATCTCTTGTGGATCATTGGATACATATAGAAACAACCCATTAACTTCCTCATACTAAGAATTTGAATAAAAATTTCTTGCATATGCTAGTAGTTTGAGATCTATTTCATTCATGCTCTCTTAGAGATAAGGATTCTCATATGAAACATCATAGCCATATGGGGAAGGTTAAATCTGGTCTTGAGATTGATATTATTCATAAAGGGGATAAGGGTCATACTATTGATAATAAGGATCATAAGAAACTTGATAAGGCTCAACATAACTTGGATAAAACTCTTGGTAAGGATGATTAGGCTCATAATGAGTCTCATATGGATTATGACAGATTTAGAATGATTCATCATAAGGATGATAAGGAAGTATAGTATAGTTTTCCTCATGCACAACCATGAAAACAATATAAAGCTATTGCAATGAAAATTGACTTACTTGGAAACTACACCTGGACTATTAGAAGCAATTGATTGAGCTTAGAATTACCAAATACTTCATGAAGAACATTATTGTAACTAAAATTTAACCAAGACCAGATCCAATGGGTCCCACTGAGCATGCCAAAACTATTGGCATCCTAGGTTACACCTTAGTTGTGAAGGGGATTGTTAAGGTCCTCTTGCTCAAACATAGTCAAACATGGAAATGACCCTAGGTTGTGGGTCACCTAATCTTAGGTCAAACCTCTAGAGAAGGCAGACTTCATTTTGGGTTTATCACCTATACTAAACCTAAATTAGCTTTTTTCTTGGAAAAGGGGAGAGAGCTTAACAATAGCCTATGAAAGCAAATTAAAGGGGGGTGATGCACCAAATCTTTTGATCCTTATACTTGCAAAAGACACACTATAGGACACATTCAAGACTTCATAAGATCACTTCACTCACTCTTTGATCAACCCTCATATAAGTATATCACAAAAAGGCATGGACTAGCTATTAATTTGACATAGGAGGGTAGTTTTCCACTTCCAAACTAACCAAAAAACTATATACGCACTTAGAATGAGCTATGAGAACTATTAAAAAACTTCATGAAGGTGAAAAAACTCAGATAGAGGTAAGGAAAACATATTTTCACTTAACCACATCAATGAGCTCATGAAACACACTTCAATTCAGCTTGCAAATGGATGAATTTAGTCTTTTATTACATCAAATAGGTGTTTCAATACAAATCTTGATAGAGTCTAGTCATGCCAAAGAGAGGGATAATTTTCAAGGCTTAAAATTCTATATTTATAAAAAAATGGGACGACAAAGATGGGGATCATTTGTAGAAGGATGGAGAAGGAAGCATGATGACCAAGATTTCCAATCATTTTGGTGTTGATGATGTTAGAAAAGATCATAATGCCTAAGATTAATTTTGAAAGGTAGCCATAACAATTGTATTAGTTTCTTTCAATCTATTTTTGGCCTACATTGATGCTCCTTATGGTTAAAACAACATGATCAAGTCATTTAAAAGCTAATTTATAAAATTGAAGTAGTTACAATAGTTGGATCAATCTATTGTGATCTTGTTTCAACATGGTTTATTCCCTACTAGTTCATCTTTTGCAAGTAAGAGTGAAGAAAATGGTCATAATCATGTAGTTGGATTTGGTGAAAAACCTGTCAAAGCCAACATGTCTACCTTTATGGTATCCCCTTGAAATATTTTCTCTAGTTTGACCTCAACCATATTTGATCTCTATTTAAAGTCTTAGGGCTTCAAATTTTGATATCGGCCATTGATCTTGATATAGGTTTCTAGAATTGTGCCATTTGTTAGCTATGTGTCCCTTCTTAAGATCTTGCTATTAGCTCCATCTACTTCCATTGTTATGCCATGTCGTGGATTTGCATTTGATCTGAGCTCCTTGACTATGCATTGTTAATCTTATCTATATGACTCAATACATGTCATTGATCTTTATTAGTAAGATCAAATGCATAATATTGATCACCCTAATCACCATGGTCATGACACTTGAAACCATTGCATTTAATATTAAGATCCTATGACTCTTTAACTTGATAATCATCATTAGATCTTTAAAGCATGATTTAACATGCACCATGATCTAACTAGACCCACTAACTTTGTCAAATTTCCACTTGCCATTAGATCCTAACTTGGATACCACAATTTGGACACTTGTATTTACTACATTTGTCTTGGGTCTATGGAATTTTTTACCTGATGCTCATCATTTATCTTTTCATCATGATTGAACCCATGTCATTGGATCTGCCTAAACTTATTAACTTAATATGTTTCTCATGTACCATTGGATATTTTGATTTGATTAAATGTGTCTCTGTTGCATGGTAGCTTTGTGTTTGGACTCAGGATCCTTTAAGGATTTTAAACTCAAATGGTTAGTTCTTATGGTTTAAGTTTGATGTCTTTGTGCATGTCTTATTTTGCTTTCTTAACTTTGAAGGCTTATATCTGTAGATAGAAATTATACCAGGGCACCAATATTGTAGGGAATCATTAAGGCATAATAGACATAATCTTAAATAAATATTAAGACCAACCTAACTTAGAAGGTAAACTAACATGATATGCTAATTTTTAAATTATAGGGTGATAATTTGACCTGTGGGGGCAAAATTGCATGGAGACTTGAGGCCACCACAACAACTTGGGAACATAGGAATAATGTGTGGCCACCATGGCTTAGGTATATTAAAGTGACCAAAAAAATATTATAAATTCATAAAAATATGAAGTGACCACTGAGATATGCAATTTATACTTTTGACTAGGAATACATGTGACCATGTAACCCAAGGCATGATCCCTTGAACTTTGCTAAATCACTATTTTTTTGAATATACAATTTGATTTTTTTGCATTGAGACTCTTATTGAAAATTATAAAATACCTACTTATTTTTTGGGTAATGCAAGATTTATCTTACACCTTGGATGCTCCTACATCAGACACCCAAGGTAATTATAATGTGATTTCATACTCACATGGATAAAATAAGTGTAAAAACCACTCTTTTGACTACTAAGATTGATGACCATGGAATTCCCTTCTAGTACAACAAATATATCATATGATTATTGAATTTATTTTATCACTTTTACCTTCTAGATGGTTTCAAACTTACTCTCTTTTTATTATACTACTCTCTCTATCCTATTTTTTGGGATTAGACCCACCATATTTCATCCTCCTCTACCAAAGGATTCTCTTAATTTTAACCACTATTTGGGCATAGTCCATCCACCTACTCAATGGTTCTCTTCTTCTTCTTCCATCTTCTTATGGGTTGAAACCAATGTTTATTCAACCATCTCCACCAAGATGCCCCTTCTTGCATCTTACTTTCTCTTGTTGGATTATACCCACTACCATCCAACCACCACCTCCTAAATTCTTCTTGTTCATTTGATGTCCAACCTTTTGTTTGATACTTTCACACTCCACTCTTTACTATTTTCATCTCCTCTATATTCATATCTACCATCTCTTCTTTATATTCTCTTGCCATAATCATCTTGCTTATGGATTTTAAAATTTCAAGAGTTTTAGAAGACACTTATTATTTCTCTACATCTTCAACTCTTGTGAACTACAGTGCCTCACTCTTTCATCTTGGAAGGCCTCTTTGAATGTCCTATTTCTCTCCATATCTACAATCTCACACTAAATATAATCACAAATTAGTCTAAAAACATGAGACTTAATAATACCCATAGGTTCTTTCTCCATCTTCATGTTATTATCTTGATTTTCATCAAGCATGGGCTTATTAAATACTATATAACTTTAATTTATCCTTATAGTATTACTTGTTTATTATTGTGATAACTCCTTTTTATCTTATTCATTTTTCCATCTTCTTTGAATTAAATCTAAACTTATTGCATTCTAATTATTTCTCCTCATTTTTCACTTGATTTTATCCTCTGTCCAAAACTAATTGTGATGCATGGACTCCCATTTGCATCTCCTCTATTATTTATTAATCACAACAAATTTATATTTCATGGGAATTAATACTTCCCACCTCCCTCTTTTTATCTTCTTCTATTTTATTGTCTTGTCTCACAAGGATCTCTACTTCTCATGTGTCCTTCACAAGGAATTCATCTCTCATATGCTACTCAGTCCTATCTAATTCATTAAGGATTTTTCACAGAAAAACTTCACCCTTATATTGACTCTCAAAATAATATAATTTTCTTCACACTTGACATCATCATCTGGGAGAACTAATTTCAATTTCTACTCTCTAACTAATTGTAATAGACATGAGTTGTGAACATGGAAACATCACTCACTCATTACCTTGTAAGGCAATATTCATTTATTCATGGTCAAATGTTAATACTTGAAGCTTATTTAATTTTTTTTTTTTTTTATGCTTTGGGATGCATCACATGATTCATCAACTTGGAAATAATCTATTCCTATCTCTCCACCTTTCTTTTTCCAATTTCTTGATCTCTCTCTTGGAGGACTCTTCATACACAACTACAACTTAACACAATCAGGGACTTGCATATTTGAACTTCTTGGGATATTCAATATTTTGAGCTTAAAAAAAAAACTTTAGAATGACTACCCATTTCAAATTCTCTTCTAGGCTCTCTTTACTTGAAAACATAGGCACTTTATCTTTAGGCTCTTTCTCCATGTTCTCCAACACCACTTTTGGTTTATTCTCTTTTCTCATCACTGAGATAACTCCTTTATGTAACCCTCTTTACAAGATATCCATCTACTCTTGGATTTTATTCAACATATTTGACAAGTCTTGTACCATTAACACACTTCCTCTTTTATGTATTTTTTCTTCTCCAAAAATAATATTATATTTTGATAATGTGTAATACCACTTCAAAAAATAACCTTATTTGATTTTTTTGCCTATGGTAGGCATGCCACAAGCATTTTATTATAATAAAATACCAAGTAAAAAAGGGTACTAATATTGTATTAAACATTGATAACCAAGACAAGTCATATTTATTGAATTTACCATGGACTAGTAAATCAACCAACTTCATAACTACCAAACACCTAATTCTATATGGGAATGTTTTCCTGTAATGAAACATTACAAATTTATTATTTACTAACATAACAATTTGTACAAGGGGGTGTCTTTTATAAAGAATCATGTTCCTTTAAATTTTATTACAAACTTTTATTTCTAATATTATTTACACAAACTAATGTTAAAACTTTAGACCAAAGTCCTAACAAAGCCCCCTATGATCCAAAGTTGGTTCTTTGAACACATACCAAGTTGCTTCCTAAAATTTTCAAACTTTATCCTATCAAGGGGTCTTGTGAAGATATCAGCTATTTGATCCTTAGTTTAATCTTGTGCATACAATAAGCATGTCACAAGCATTTTATTACTAATAAAAAACCAAGCACAAAAGGGTGCCAATATGCGATTAACCCTTGATAACCAAGACAAATCATATTTATTAAATTTACCATGGACCGGTAAATCAACCAACTTCACAACTACCAAACACCTAATTATATATGGGAATGTTTTCCCATAATGCAACGTTACAACTTTATTATTTATTAACATAACAACATGTATAAGGGGGTGTATTTTATAAAGAATCATGCTCCTTTAAATTATATTACAAAATTTTATTTCTAATATTATTTACACAAACTAATGTTAAGACTTTATACCAAAGTCCTAGCAAATCCCCCTGTGATCCAAAGTTAGTTCTTTGAACACATACCGAATTTCTTCGTAAAAATTTCAAACTTTATCCTATCAAGGGGTTTTATGAAGATATCAGTTGTTTGATCCATAGTTGGGAAATATATTTGTTCAACTATTTTCTTTGACACCAACATTTGTAGATAATTATACTTGACATCCATGTGTTTTATTTTGGCATGAAATACTATTTTTTTGGACATATTGATTTCACTTAGATTGTCAATGCATAAATGTGTAGGAGAAATTCAAGAAATTTTACAATATTTAAGGATGCGACATAGATAGACAATTTATATAGAAGCATTCCATGATGAAATGTATTTTGATTCTGCTGATGAATTTACCATAATATCATGCTTCTTACATCACCATGCAATGACAATTGAACCCATATGCATAGTGTATCCTTTTATGAACACTCTATCATCTACACATCCCTCACAATCAACATCACAATACCCAATAAGTTTGAATTTCTTGTCATGGTGGTACTCAAGGCCATATGTTTCCATTCCTTGAAGGTAAAAAAGTCCCCTTTTTGTTGCATGCTAATGCATTTATTTGGGATCATGCATAAAAAAATGATAAAATTCCCATTGTAAAAGATATAATGGGCCTAGTATTAACCAACTATACTAATCCTCCCACTAATTATTTGTTAAGGTGTGGAGTCTAAAAGCTTCACATATGAGCGCATTACCAAAGTTGCAGGTTTACACAGTCACCGGCGTCGGTCAGGAGCGACCGACGTCGGTCAGGAGAAGTTGAAGGGACGCCGGCGTCGACAGAGATCGGCCGACGATGGTCACAGGCAAATAGGTAGGAACCGGCGTCGGTTACCTGTGCGTCCAAAATGCTATTTTCGAGGATAGAACCGAGTGTTTACATGATGACTTTAAGTCTTAGTCTTAAGTTTGCGTTTCTATTATTAGTAAGATTGTTTTTAGAGCCCTTATTTAAGAGGCTTAACTGTTGGTTGTAAGTGCATGCTCAAGTTTCCTAATTCTATATGTAGGAAAGATCTTCTTAGCTTATTGTAGAAGAGTAGAACATTGTGAATGTTTGAAGAACAGTACAGAGTTGTATCAATCCAAGTTGTTGGAGTTGATTGTACTTGAGAGAGAGAGCTCTTGAGGAATAGAGATCTAGAGAGAGAGCTCTTGAGGAATAGAGATCTAGAGAGAGATATTGTGCATCTGAGAGAGGTGTTGAAGAAAGAAGTTTTTTCAATTGTATTCCTTTTGTAAAGAGTTTAATACAAGTTTTCAGGGTGGTTTCTTGTATCTCTTGTTCTATGCTATTTATCATTCTAGTTACTTATCTATCTGATTTAATTTTGTATTTATTGCTTTCACAAATGTAATCATTATTGGTTGATCCCCAATAAGTGGTATCAGAGCTCAGGTTCACTAACAGGTGGTTCAGATCTGTGTAGTGTGTATTGACTACAGGTTGTTCATAGGGGTTTCTGCAGGGATTTCTGTTTGAGTGGGAGAAGCAATGGCAGAAGAAAGTAAATTGAGAATGGAGAAGATTAATGGCAAGAACTATCAACATTGGAGAATGCAGATAGAGGACTATCTGTATCAGAAAGATCTTTACTTACCGTTAGGTGGGATTGTAAAGAAGCCCAAGGACATGGAAGATGAAGAATGGGAAGTTCTTGATAGAAAGGCTCTGGGGTCTATATGACTGAGTCTGGCATCCACTATGATATCTAATTTATCACAGGCAAAAACAACGGTAGAGTTAATGACTACTTTAGCAAATTTGTATGAAAAACCCTCAGCTTCTAATAAGGTATATCTTATGAAGCAGTTATTTAATTTGCATATGCAAGAAGGTGGATCTGTATCTAATCACCTGAATGATTTCCATGGAATTGTTAATCAATTAAGTTTAGTCAATATTATGTTTGATGATGAAATAAAAGCTCTTTTAATATTATGTTCTTTGCCTGAAAGCTGGCATGGCTTGGTAATGGTAGTTTCTAATACTGCATCTGCTTCGAATATTTCAAAAGTAGAGGATGTTGTTAGTGTTATCTTGAATGAGGAAATTTGTAGGAAAAGCATAGAGGAAACATCAGGGAACACTTTAAATCTTGAGAGCAGGGGGAGGCAAAAAGAGAAGAGCAAGAGGAGATCAAGATCTAAGTCTAAGGTGAGAGGTAGATCCAAATCTAGAAATGGCAGGAGGCCACAATGATGGAATTGTGGAAAGATGGGGCACATAAGCAGAGACTGCTGGTCAAAGCCTAAGGAGGACACTCAGTACGAAGGAAAAGAAGAAGCAAAGGTTGCATGTATTGCATAAGATGCTTTAATATTCTCTTTGCATAATAATATAGAATCTTGGGTATTAGATTCTGGTGCATCTTTTCATGCTACCCCTAATAGAGAGTATTTCAGTGACTATATCCATGGAGACTTTGGAATAGTGTACTTAGGGGATGATGAGCCTTGTAAGATTATTGGCAAAGGTAAAGTGCAGCTGAAGATGCAGAATGGCAACACATGGGTGTTGAGAGATGTGATGCATGTTCCTAGTTTGAAGAGAAATTTGATTTCTGCAGGAAAGTTAGGGGATGAGGGTTGTACAGTAACTCTCACAACAGAATCCTGGAAGGTGACCAAGGGTGCACTTGTTATGGCCAGAGGTAAGAGAGTAGGTAATCTCTATTTATGTAATTGTGTTATTAATATTTCTCCTTCTGTATTATCTACTTCAGATGTGGATGCTAAATTGTGGCACTTAAGGCTTGGCCACATGAGTGAGAAGGGGATGTCAATTCTTAAGTCTAAAGGTAAGCTTTCAGATTTGAAAAGCATGGATCTAGAATTTTGTGAGCACTGTGTATTTGGAAAATAGAAAAGGGTTAGTTTTCTCAAGACTGGGTCTACTAAGAAGAGGCATAAGTCGCAGCTTGTTCACATAGACGTGTGGGGACCGGCTCAGGTAGCTTCTATTGGAGGATCACAGTACTATGTTACGTTCATAGATGATGCTACAAGAAAGGTATGGATCTATTGTATTAAGAAGAAATCTGATGTATTTGAGACTTTTAAGATTTGGAAAGCTATGGTTGAGAATGAAACAGGCAGAAGATTGAAGTGCTTGAGATCTGACAATGGCGGTGAGTTCTGCAGTCTTAAGTTTAACTGCTATTGTTATACGCATGGAATCCACAGGAAAAGGATGGTCCTAAGGACACCTCAGCAGAATGGAATTGCTGAAAGGATGAATAGAACAATCATGGAGCGTGCAAGATGTATGAGATTGCATGCTGGTTTGCCCTTAGAGTTTTGGGTAGAAGCTGTTGACACCATAGTATACCTGATTAACAGAGGACCCTCTACAGCTCTGGATGGTGGAATTCCAGAAGAGGCATGGACAGGTAAAAAAGTAGATCTCTCATATCTCAAAGTTTTTGGTTGTGAAGCCTTTGTGCACGTAGATAAGGAAAATAGAAAGAAGCTTGATACTAAGTCTATGAGGTGCACATTTATTGGCTATGGCTCAGATGATTTTGGTTTCAGATTTTGGAATCTAGGAACTAACAAGGTAATTAGGAGCCGTGATGTTGTTTTCAATGAAAAAGTGATGTATAGTGATCAGCTGAAGAAGATGAATCAATCTGGGTAGAGCAATGGAGAATTGGACGAGGTGACGGTCCAAAATGAGCTCGTGGGAAAAAGAAATAATCACTTGCAGGAAAACACAGAGACCGACATCAGCAGGGTAGGAACCGGCGTCGGTAGAATAGAAACCGATGTCGGTAATACAGAGACCGACGTCGGTAGGACAGGCACTGACGTCGGTCAGGAAGAACTGGTGTCGACCAGTAACAGGTCTGAAGGTGGCTGAGGTTGGTCACTGTCAGAGAATTTGGGCGGACAACGTGTTGTAAACGAGTCTTAGACGCCCATCAGAAGGTCAGAAAGGGTAAGTAAGCCTCCAATTAGATATTCTCCTTCATTATACTATTTATTGCTAACTGATGGTGGAGAACTAGAGATTTTTGAAGAAGCATTACAAGTGGAGTCCAAAAGTCAGTGGGAGCGTGGCATGGTTGAGGAGATGGAGTCCTTGAGAGAAAACCAAACATGGGATATGGTTGAGTTGCCAGCTGGTAAGAGGACACTGAAGAACAGATGGACCTACAGGTTGAAGGAAGGTGAGAATGGATAGATGAGATATAAGGCCAGGTTGGTAGTGAAAGGATTTGCATAAGAGCCAGGTATTGATTTTGGTGAAATTTTTTCTCCTGTTGTTCAAATGACTTCTATATGGGTTGTATTGTCTTTGGTTACTTTTGAGGATTTGCATCTTGAGTAGTTAGATGTTAAGACAGCGTTTCTTCATGGAGATTTGGATGAGGAAATATACATGGAACAATTGGAAGGATTTGAGGTCAAGGGTAAGGAGAAGTTAGTGTGCAGATTGAAGAAAAGCTTGTATGGCCTCAAGCAAGCTCCTAGACAATGGTATTTGAAATTTGACAGGTTTATGACTGAGCATGGCTACATTAGGTGTCAATCTGACCATTGTGTGTATTTTAAGAGATTGGATAATGGTAGATATATTATTCTATTGTTGTATGTAGATGATATGCTGGTTGCAGGATCACACATGCAGGATATCTTTGAGCTTAAGGTGAAATTAGCTCAAACGTTTGCTATGAAGGATTTGGGAGCAGTAAAGAAAATCCTTGGCATGAGCATTAAGAGAGACAAGAAAAATCATAGGTTGATATTGTCTCAAGAGGATTATGTGGACAAGGTGTTGAAACGGTTCAATATGTAGGATGCTAAACCGGTAAGCACACCTTTGGCTAGACATTTTAAGTTGAGTAAAGAACAATGTCCTAATTCACATGATGAGGTAGAGTACATGAGTAAGGTTCCATATTCTTCTGCGGTAGGGAGTTTGATGTATGAAATGGTGTGTACTAGACCAGATATTGCCCAAGCAGTGGGAGTTATAAGTAAGTATATGGCCAATCCAGGGAAGGAACACTGGAAAGCAGTTTAATGGATCCTTAGATATCTGAGAGGAACCAACAGTAGACACTTGTGCTATGGAGGTTCAGATACTTCTCTACATGGTTATGTAGATTCAGATATGGCAGGTGATTTAGATGGCAGGAGGAGCACCATAGGTTATATTTTCACTGTAGGTGGAACGGTGGTTAACTGGATATCAAATTTGCAGAAGGTTGTTGCCTTGTCAACTACAGAAGTAGAGTATATTTCAGCCATAGAAGCTAGCAAAGAGATGATATGGATGACACGATTCATGGAAGAGCTTGGAAGGGAGCATGGGAGTTGCAAATTGTATAGTGACAGTCAGAGTGCAATCCATTTGGCTAAGAATTTGGCCTTTCATTCAAGAACCAAGCACATACAGCTAAGGTACCACTTCATATGGCAGGTATTGGAAGATGGTGATTTGAAGCTAGAGAAGATCCATACAGATAGGAATCCTGCTGATATGTTAACCAAGCCAGTTACAAAGGAGAAGTTGAAACTTCATTCAACTTCTATTGGTCTTCATGATTGAGTTGAAGATGGAGGAGCTAGAAGATGTTGCTGTACAGGTACTGGTGCAGCTATTTATCTCCAAGTGGGAGATTGTTAAGGTGTGGAGTCTAAAAGCTTCACATATGAGTGCATTACCAAAGTTGTAGGTTTACACAGTCACCGGCATTGGTTAGGAGTGACCGACATTGGTCAGGAGTAGTTGAAGGGACGCCGACATTGGCATAGATCGGCCGACGATGGTCACAGGCAAACAGGCAGGAACCGACGTCGATTACCTGTGCATCCAGAATGCTATTTTCGAGGATAGAACCGAGTGTTTGCATGATGACTTTAAGTCTTAGTCTTAAGTTTGCATTTCTATTATTAGTAAGATTGTTTTTAGAGCCCTTATTTAAGAGGCTTAACTGTTGGTTGTAAGTGCATGCTCAAGTTTCCTAATTCTATATGTAGGAAAGATCTTCTTAGCTTATTGTAGAAGAGTAGAACATTGTGAATGTTTGAAGAACAGTACAGAGTTGTATCAATCCAAGTTGTTGGAGTTGATTGTACTTGAGAGAGAGAGCTCTTGAGGAATAGAGATCTAGAGAGAGATCTTGTGCATCTGAGAGAGGTGTGGAAGAAAGAAGTTTCTTCAATTGTATTCCTTTTGTAAAGAGTTTAATACAAGTTTTCAGGGTGGTTTCTTGTATCTCTTGTTCTGTGCTATTTATCATTCTAGTTACTTATCTATCTGATTTAATTCCGTGTTTATTGATTTCACAAGTGTAATCATTGTTGGTTGATCCCCAACATTATTTGTATTATTTTCCATTAAAAAAACACTACCATCATCCTTAGACAATTTCAAGTTACTTTTCATCAGAGTGAGAGAAGCTTTGTAATTATTCATACCAAACCTTGTCAATAAGTCATAAATATGATTAGTTCAATTAA